>VYXB01006407.1:405862-570221 GCA_013397135.1 Pachyramphus minor | reverse complement strand
GGGGGGGAGGGGGGTCCCTGCGGGTCGCGGCGAACGTTTGCTTTTATTTGTTGTTTCTTCATTTTTCAATTTTATTTTTCCACCTGACTCTTTTGGGGCCGTTTTCCCGAAGTGGCGATACCCGGAAAGCTGCTCCAAAGGTTCTTGGCGGCGGGACCGCCTCGGGTGTGCCCCTCCGCCCCTGCCGCGTCGGGGCCGGGGGCACCGCCTGGGCAGAGACCGGCCGCGGGTCTGCGGGGAGAAGTGCTGGGTGTGCGAGGTGGGTCTGGCTTTCCTTGGGGAGCTGGTGTATCCTGAGTGCAGAATTAGCGCTGCCCTGCGTGGAGATCGTCCTGGTTGTAAAGCAACAGCACTTGCCGGTTTCACATCGGTGTTCGTCCGGGGTTTGGCTGTTTGGTTGGGGAGTTAATTTTTTTTTTTCTCCCCCCGTTACTGTGTGCAAGACAGTGTTGCAGACTGGCTTGTATTCCTATCAGAAAGTGAACTTTTAGAAAAAAGGAGATCATAAGTGCGGACGTGATTCAGGAGGACTCGCAGGAAGATGGACACACACCCCTCCTGACCTACCCGCCAGCTGCAGGTAACCCTTGGCATCAAGCATGGCAGAACATGAGCCAGCAGTGGCCAAGAAGGCCAATGGTATTCTGGCCTGTATCAGCAATAGTGTGGCTAGCAGGACCAGGGCAGTGATCATCCCCCTGTACTGAGCACTGGTGAGGCCACATCTTGAATCCTATGTTCAGTTTTTGACCCCTCACTACAAGAAAGACATTGAGGTGCTGCAGTGTGTCCAGGGAAGGGCAGCAGAGCTGGTGAAAGGTCTGGGGCACAAGTGCCATGAGGAGCTGGGATTGTTAGCCTGGAGAAAGGGAGCCTCAGGGGAGACCTTATTGCTCTCTACAACTACCTGAAGGGAGGCCGTAGCCAGATGGGGATCAGTCTCTTCTCCCAAGTAACAAGCAATAGGACAAAAGCTTCAAGTCACACCACAGGAGGTTTAGAGTGGATATCAGGAAAAATTTCTTCACTGAAAGGGTGTTCAGATATTGAAACAGGCTGCATAGGGAATTGATGTAGTCACCATCCCTGGAGGTATTTAAAAGATGTGTAGATGTGGCACTTCGGGACCTGGCAATGCTGGACTCAAAGGTCTTTTCCAACTGAAATGATTCTTCTGTTCTATGATTTCTTATTTCACTGGAAAGTGGTCTTTTAGATTGAAAATACTGTGCCCTGCCAGCTTGCTTTTCGGCTGTACATTATGTGGCATGTGATACATTTCTGCGTTATTGGTTACTGATCCAGCTCTCATTTTGCACTGCCTTTCGTACTAAACCAACTTGTTTTGGTTTTGGAGGAGCTGAATAGATTGTATTCAGCTTATACTTACATTTTCTGCACTGGAGAAAGAACCAGATTTCTGTGGTATTTAGTCAGTGAGTTTAAGCTTGAATGCTGCTGATTGCTCCATTGCTAATATGTGCAAGTACCGTTATTCCCACTTCCGTCCTTTGGGCCACTCCACTTTCTTCAAGTGATGAAACAAGGAGGCCAAGTGTGTGAAAGAGGAAGAAATGGCAAGTTCAGAAAACTTCTTTCTAGTCACTGAAGTTTGCTTCTTTAAGAATTTCATTTCTTTACTAGTGGACAAATAATTTAATTAGAAACTGAATGAAAGTCCATACAGTAAGAGGAAAAAGATGCCATTTTGCAACACTACCAGGTGAAGGGTGTTAGAATTTATTTTGAAAGGCAAAAGCAGTATGAAAATGCTAGTCAGCATTTAAATCTAAGTGCTTTTATGGATAAGTATCTGTGTATGGGTTTGGAATTCTGAAAAAAAAATAGTTCTGGGATTTTTCGCAATTTTGGATGTAAGGGTTTTTTTTTTTCATTTTGTTTAGCTGTTTGGAACATACTGCCTGCCTAGATGGTGTTCATTTACCATTCAGCATTAAGATTTTCTCTCCACCTTGTTTCTTAGATACAGCTTCCAGGTTGAATCCTCTCATCCTGCCTACCAAGGATAACACAACAATCATTAAAGGGTTTTTCAACAGTGTGTGCAATTTTTCTTGAGCTTCATGTCTGAAAATGGTTGACCTTGCATGATTACTCGGGCAAATGAGTTTGAGAGTTCAGAAATACCTCTGATGCACCTCCTGACCCTGCACAGCCTGAACCTTCAGAGTCACGGTGCCATACTGTCCTAGGGGAGATGAGTATGGTTATAATTTAGTTGATTTGAAAACACAGGGAATAACCGTTGCTCAGGAGTCAAAGGCTGTATAATTATGCTGCTTTCATTACAGTTGCATAACTAAATTGGGTGTGATTAGAATGGCATAAAGTTTACCTTAAAGATCTTCTTAATCTTCTCTTGTTTTAGGCTGTGAAATTTATTTTTTTTTAAATTACCATTGGACCACATAGGTTGCATTCTAATAGCATTTTTATTCAGGCAATCTGACTTCTAAAAGAGTTATAGTACTCTTTAAAGTCAACACTAATCTGAGTTGCTGTCTGACATCTGACCCTGAATCACTTCAGGATGTGTTTTCTGCTTTGAGGGAATTTGGGAAGGCACAGTGAACACACGGCATCCTTTCTGCACTCCCAGGGTGATACAGCTGGCATGGTGCCAGCGCGTAGCAGCAACAGGGAACTTTGCCCATGTGCTCAGTTGCCGGGATTCCCAGCATAGCAAACACCAGTTTCTCAGTGCGTGGTTGCAGTGGATCAGATACAGTAATGTTACACCTTCCAAAAAGACAGAGAAATAGATATTTATTAATGAAAACGTCAGTGTTTCGTGGCAGAAAATGGTCAGGACTTGCGTACTTCAGCCACAGCAACATAAAGGAAATCACTGACAGTTTTAAGAGGGGAGTTTGTCTCGAGGGATTCTGTAGCAATTCTGAGGTGCTAGAGAGAGTTTAGTTTGTAACTGAATTTGATTTGATGGAAAGTGTGGGGTTTTTCCATGAACAGTGTGACTCATGGTTGGACTATCTGTTGCCTGATAACAAAAGCATGTAAAAGTTGTGCCCCAGCATAAGTGAGGACAAAAAGGAAAAAAGCCCACTTCTTGAGAGGACTCCAGTGAAGGCAAATGTGAAATAATTAAAAACTTCTGCAGGCTACTTTATTAATTTTCTGAGAAATGTGTAAGTCAGCAGCTTTTAGTTTCTTTTCAGCTTGTTCTGTGCTTTTATCTTCTTCCCATTTTTTCACTGCTGAGGAGTGATACTGTACGTTTTTGGCATCCTCTCAAGTCCAGACCCCAGTGCCTGGGATTTCTCTGTATCCTGTGGTGAGGTGCTGGAAGCTCCTGACAGAGAGGAGGTGTGTCTCCAGCTCCTGTCCCCATGTTACCAGTGGGAACAGATGCCACTGACGCTATGTACCTGTGCAGAGGGATGTGGCAAGCAAGGCAACTTGTGCTGCCCGTACTTTCCTTTCAACAGCAATTTCTCTGAGGAGAAGGCTGTAGACTGAGCAGAAGACTTGTGTTGTCTTATTTGAGCCATATTGTGTGAAGGTGGAGGGCTAAAAATATGGGATGATGTGGCTGTGTATGCTCAGTCTCTAGTCCTTTCATTAGTTCTACATGTGGTCTTCAGCAAGACCCCATCTCAGATTCATTGTCCATAATATGCTGAGGTTTTCTACATATTTTGAGCATTTAGCATGTATGTTTCCAGGGCAGGGTCAACACATTGGGTAAATGATGCTATAAAAGTGGGAATTGTGTACCATAGCATCAAACTAGTGCAGTGTACATGAGGCTTTGACTGTCATCAAGTCTGCTGCATCTGTGCAGCAAAGAAGCATCAAGGTAGGGTGCTTTTCACTGCCTTCAGGTGAGCTCTCACCAGCTAAATCATAGAATTATGGAATGGTTTGGGTTGGAAAGGATCTTACAGATCATCCAGTTCCAGTGCCCCTGCCATGGAGAGGGACACCTTCCACTAGACAAGGTTACCCAAAGTCCCATCCAACCTGGCCTTGAACACTTTCAGGGCTAGGGCATCCACAACTTCTCTGGGCAGCCTGTTCCTGTATCTCACCACATTCACAGTAAAGAGTTTCTTCCCAATAAGTAATCTAAACCTGCCCTCTTTCAGTCTAAAACCATTCCCCCTTGTCCTATCATTAAGCGCCCTTGTAAAAAGTCCCTCTCCACTTTTCTTGGAGGCCCCTTTAGGTACTGGAGCGTGCTATAATGTCTCCTAGGAGCCTTCTCTTCTCCAGGCTCAATAACCTCAGCTCTCTTAGCCTGCCTTCATAGGAGAGGTGCTTCAGCCCCCTAATAATTTTCACAGCCTCCTGTGTGGACCTTGCACTGTTAGATCCACATCCTTCTTATGGTGGGGGCCCCGGAGCTGGTGGTTGTACTCCAGGTGGGGTCTTGGAAGGGTAATGTAGAGGCACAGAGTCACCTCCCTTGAAATGTTAGCAAGGCTTTAATTGCTGGGTTTGTGCAGACTCAGTCTTTCTGCAGACCTGAAATACTTAGTTCGGGTCTGCCTGTATGACAAAGACAAGCCCTACCCATTTTGCTCTGAGCACAGCACCACGCCACGTGTGTGCCTGTTGTGTTTGTCTGGGAGAAACCTGGGGATATGTTTACTGTCCTTCAATTCTGGTTTCATTTCGTGTCATTTCCTGTGCTTGAATTTCATCTGTGATGTGCTTGCCAAAGGCTGTGGCCTTAAAACCAGGAGATTTCATATAAATGTAGAACTTTAAAAATTATACTGCCAGGTTCCATGGTAGACACTGTTCAGTACTCTGTATTTAATTTTCTTACAAGTTAAAGTAAGTTGTGTCTCTGTCAAGTGCTAGCCCCTAAAGAAGAGCTTGATATGCAGGGTTAGACTTAACCATATTCTACAGGGCTGCATGATTGATATTTTATATAGACCTAGCCATGCAACTGTCCAGTTTTTAGGCAGTTTGTGCAAATGCAGAGGTGTCATGGAACTGTGGTCTCTTGGTCCCTGCAACCGAAGTCTAGAATGAAACTTCTCTTGCATCCAAATGTCTGTAACAATAACAACTGTGCATTAGCAATAATAGTAATATGTTTTTACAAGCAGAGAGCTTCCACACAGAATATTCTGGGTTCTTAAATCAAATTTTTATGAAATGTTTATTTTAGCTATGACTTTGGTATTACAGTGAGTGATAGTAACTGAAATATAAGCTCTCTTAATGCACTCAGTTTTACCTTTCAACATGCATTTTTGGTTAAGATTTTAGGCAAGAAGTGCCTGTAATGTACTCTCACAAAAAGGCAGAGGACTCCTATGTGCTTGAGCTAATTAAAATACGCATTTGAAAGTGTTGCCCTTGGACTTGATGATATTGGAAGTCTTTTCCAACCAGGTTGATTCAATGATTCTAAATGATGAAGAGAGAGCAGGGTTTAAACACCCCAGCTGCTTCCATACAATTCGCATGAGCTCTGCAGAATAAAGCTGAAGTTTTGACTTTTGTCAGATTCGACATTGAGAGGCAGGAGAAAGAGATGCAAGACCAATTTCTGTCATTTGCATTCAGAATGATGGTTTTGATATTTTGCTTTCTGTGGCCTTGCTTCCTGCTTCTAGTGTGTCTTGGAAGGAGGGCAAGATACAAGTAAAACTCCCAATCAAACAGGTATCACTGCAGGAATAACCTCTGCACATACCTCCTGAGGAAGCAGAAGCTTTATCATCTGATGCACCATTGGGAGATGTGAATTATTTGTGATTATTAATTATAAATTTTGTGTGATTATTAATCAGTGTGAAAAATACACAGCTCTGCATGGCCTGCACACAGAACTGGGTACACTTTTGGGGAGGGTCATGCTCTGAAGACAAACATAAAATCTGTGTTGGATGCAGCAGTCAGACCCTGTATGGAGATGGGAATGATGAGGGACATGGATGCAGCTTGGTGAGAGGGGACTGGCCTTTTGCTTAGACAGTAAACAAGCTCAGAGGAGTTGGGGTTTTGTTTGTCTTGGGTTATTTGATCCTGCTGTTTGCCTGGGCTATCACTTGGAGTAACTTTTTATGGACAAGTAAAAACTTAGAACTCCTTGTACTGCCCTGCAGTGTGTGCTTGCAGAGTAGACTGGCATTTCTTGTGCTTTCTCCACAGGGCCGCAACACTTCAGCAAAGGATACCTCCAGGTATCAAACTGCTGTTTGGGAATGAGCTGGCTGGTGACCACTGAGGGGCTGGGAAGCCACCCAGGGCTGTCCAGCGGGTGTTGTGTCCCAGAAGCGCTGCCCATTGCAGGCCAATAAACAGCTTGTTTCATTGCTCGCATCAAGATCTTTCCCACACCATTGTCTGTTGGCATTCCCGCTTCCTCAGTCCAGGTGCTTTTCACCCCACTGTGTGTGCAGCAGGGGCTCCTCTACTTTGCCACTTGCATTCCTCCTCTGGTGCTGACATGGTGGCCGCTGCCATGGGTTGTGCTGAAGTCGAAGAGCCTACCAGTCCCTTCCTTTGGGGAGATAAGTGGCAGGCTCAAACAAGTCCTGCTTTCTGGGGTGGCAATGACCTTGATGCCTGCATTGCCAGGGGGTCAGGCTTGCATCCAGACAGGGCCGGGGGCACTTCCCACACTGGGGAACCCCAGGCAGGGAGCAGCTGCCAGTGAACCCTTGCCTGGAGAGATCAGGAGGGGTGTTGCCTGTGGTATCACCAGCCTCCTGAGCACCTAATGACTGTGCATCCTTGGAGGTTTGGGTGGTAAGTACAAGTCTTGTGCTATGTAGCAAACAAGATTTTAAAAAAGGAGGAGGAACATAATTGCTATTGCTAAATAAGAGTTCCAACTTTTTTCCCCATAATCAAGCTTCAGTTATCTAGATCTATTGACATAAAAAACCCCAAGGTATTTATACCGTCAACTAGACTTAAGTGTAAGAAGATGTTCAGGAGGTAAGTATTTCCTTTACTCTGCCAGTTTGGATTCAGTACAGCAAAAGGAAAAAAATGAAAGAAAAGCATTTTGAGAATTGTATTTGCGAATAGGTAAATAGATGAACCGGAAGCAAACACGAGCAGCATTAGGGATGACTCAACATGCGACTGCAGTAAGCATAATAAGAATCCTTAGAGTGGGATAATAGATTTAGTGCATTTATGTAAGTTCTGTTTGAAGTCTACAGGCATTAAACTGCAGTTCTGAATGAGAACAGATTTTTTCCACATTAAGAAAAAAGCAGTAGCAGAAATTTCAGACTCCTCCTATAAAAAGAGGATATCTTATTTTTTAATTTTGCTTTTTTTACTCATACTTAGGGATAAGAGTTTTAGAGGGATACATGTTTTTTGTAGTATGAAATGCTTTTCATGTATTTCTGGTCCAGTATTCCGGACTCTTAAGTTTTTGGAAGGCTTCTCTCATGTTTTTTCTTACTTAAATGGAAGTGTGGCTGAGCATTATTCATCTGAATGTTCTGGATGAAGCACCCTGTGCCTTAAAAAGGAAGCTGAATTATACAGGAAAGCAAGAACTGAACTTTCCTTTTGTTCTTGTAGACATTTGTAGAGAAGAAAATGGTATGTGCAGGCTAGGGCATGCCTTCATATCTTGATTATATAGCTGAAATTGGTTTTGTAAAGGTAACTCTAGTAGAATGTCTTTTAGATAATCACACAGTAGGTAAGAACAGAGTATGGTTGTTGCTGGACAGTAGGGACAAGTAAGTGTCACAACTGGATAGAGACGTTAACACCAGCAGTTTGGGTCCTGTTGATGATCAGGTCTGAAGAAGACTGCCAGCCTTGATGTTCTATTTTCTTTCTGAAAGAAGACTGAGGGAGCTGAGAGAGTACTTGGGACTCCTACACAGGACAGCTGTCTAAAAAAACCTTTCTTGCAAGTGATGGCCTCAATGTTACCAAAGCTATTCAATTTTCTAGGTAATTACGTGATTCCAGTTAAGGTTTGGGTCTGGGATTCTGTTTTCTTATTTTTTTGGAGTGGAAATTGAGATTTGATCAGCGGTTGAACCTCTGATGAGTCACTGATGATTACCATCTTTACCTGTAAATTATTCTTTTTTTCTTATTAAACCAAGGAGAGATCCTCATCTCTAGGTGTTTGTTAGAACAGGTGAAGGTTTGCTTAACAAGCTGACTTTGCTTTGCTTTGTAAAGGAAGGGTTTTGTAATGAAATAGTTATTGAATTAAGCAGTACTTCCCACATATCTTGTTATGTGTTTGATCTGTTTTAAGTATTTTTAAATTCTGTTTGGTGCAGCACTGATAATAAACTGGGAAATCAAAGAATTTGTACTCTCTTGGAACCAGTCAGGCACATTTCTCTCTTCTAAGCTGTTATGGGATGTAATCTTTTGCTGGTATTGAGTTTGTATAAGCAGTAGCTTTTTATCTGGGTTTCCCTCTTGGTTCATTCAGTTGAGGTGTACGTGCACACGTGTGCATCATGCTGGTGCTTGCTCCGTAAGGGTGAGATTGCTTGTTTTACTTTAAAAGAGGGATTTAGCCTGTTCTATAACATACCTCAGTACTGATAGGATATAATCTGGAAAAAAGTAATATGCAACTTTGAAGAGAACCCTGCAGGCACACAATGAACAAAGGCAGACTTGGACCTCCATGCCAAGCCTTGCATCTCTCAGTTGAGGGGTCTCTCTTCCTAACTCTGCATCCAACAGAAGAGGGAGAAGGAGGGGTACAGGTGGGCGACAGAAGGGTTAGAACACAGGGGTCCTACATTCTGTCTCTCTCTTTAAATGAGGGGATACCTGCTTTTTGGGAACTAGGAGCATTGTGTTGTGTGGCGGGAGTATGAAACTTGGTTACTTTATGGTGACAAGTACTATGTCCTACTTTCAGTACCAAAAAGACGGTGAAGAGGAATGTCCTGAAAAGAAATCACACTGTCAGGTTTAAATTTGGGAAGACTGTTATCTTTCTGATGGCCTTGTTACAGGGTTGGAGGAAAAAACTAAAATAGTGAATGTGCCATCAAATATGCTGGAATATTGGACTGTGCTTCAGTAATGCATACAGTGCTCTCTGCTAGTTCCCAAGGTGATGTCTTACATTTTGCATTTCATGAATTATGCATTTTTAAGGTGGCAGCCTCCAAAAACTTTGTGGGGGAGTCAAATGTGAAGCAAGTGTTTTAGAGACTGTGTTACTTCAGGAAGAAGCAGATATTGCAGATGTCTCTTAACTTTCTTTTTTTTCTAGCCTTTTTTGTTGCTTTTGTTCTACTGCATGTCTTTCCTCCTGACTTTGTGGGTGGTAAAAGCTTAAGGTTTGGCATTAGCAGGAAGCTGGTGTGGCATGAAAAGAAAACATGATGTAGTACTTGCATTGTAAGATGAACACTGGTATCAGCTCCTACTCCAGCACTGTTCAGCCTCTGTTCATCCAAATTTATGCGTGGGAGAAGAGTCAGGTCTCCCTGTCCTCATGGTGATGCTTATGGTCAGTCTTTAAAAAAATGTGAGCCCAGGATCTGGTGGCAGCACCAGTGGGTTTTCATTGGCTCCTGAGGAACAGGATGAATTGTGTCCATATCACAGGGAATGGATTTAAAAACCCGTGAGCCTATTTCACTCCCCCCTACCAGTGTGTTATTAATTTAATTGCTCTTCGGTTTCTGATGGGGCTGGGAGGGGGTGGAAAGATCTATTTTAAACTGCCACCTTCTTTAATTTTGTTCACGATGTATTTTTACCAGCAACACTTTGAAGTCCAACTGCCGTTTCTAAATGTCATTTACTTGAATAAAAAATGTAATTACATTTCTAAGTGTGACATAAGCACCAAAAGTAGTAACTGAATCACAAAGTGCTGTTTGAACAGCAGCTTTCCCATGACAGGAAGGAAAGTTTATGAAATCCAGGGTATGCTGTAACACAAGTGTAGCAAAAATACTCAAAATCACTTGTTTGCTGGTTTTCCCATGTCCCATTAGACTTTCTATTAGAGAAATACCTATTTATAAATTCCCCATATTAAATAAAAAGCAGTGAACAATATTTGGTTATCTCATGTTCTCTGACATGGATTTGTGGTTTTGATGGGAATCAGTAAGCCAGTGCTTCCCAGCACTCTTTGAAGGGGTTGTTCATGCACATGTTAACCATATGCATTGAAAAGGGGGATTGTTGAACTCCAGTAGTTTTTTTAGGATTATTACCATCAAAAGCTTTTTCAAAAGATTTCTTGATTCAGTTTAAAAGCTGATACAGACCTCTCATCTTTCTGCCTGTAAAAGCTGTAAAGGAAGATATTTTGCATTCCCATGTATTTCTTGGTACTTCATAAAGCAAAGTATATAATTTTAACAGATCAACCAGCTCTTGCTTTTTATAGACCCAGTTTGTTCAAAATCAAAAATGAGAGTGAACAATATAGTCATTTTAAGTGGTAAAATGAAAGTCTGCTGCATCTTCCTTTTGATACTGCGGTAAACATATGCTATGTTTAAATTGGTGTTAATAAATTTAGTTTTGTATAAAACAGTCTAAATCCAGAATACCCACTGATCCATGGGCTGAATGTTTGTAAGCTGTTAAGTTCCGTTCTAGTTGGCAGAAGGTTCAGTTATTCACAGTCCACTGAGGTTTTTTCAATACTGATGTCTTTATCCTAAAAAAGAGAGAGAAAAAATTGTGATGGCTTGATTCTGCTAATACTGTCATCTGTTACTAATTCTCAGCTGTTGCTGTCTAGGTAGAAGTTTGTGTGCTTATTGAGAATGTACTTACTAGTGTCCCTCAGCAAGATGTGTGTGTGTGTGTATATGTCTGTGAACTCCAGGTCGGAGTGTCACAGTGTTTCCATGAGGTTTTCCATTTCCAAACCTTACAGCTAATGTTTTGCTGTCTGTTACTTGGCATCAGTAATAAACATTTCTCGGGGCTTCAGGTTTTTGATCTTCTTGGTTGTGCATGAATGCATTTCCTGCTTTTTACTCATCAGCGTGTGCAGGGAAAGCTTCTGGTCATGCTACCTACGCACACTTTGGTGCAACCTAGGAGCAGAAGCTAAGAGAAGACCTGTCTGTCGTCTTGTATGTTCACAGCATACAGTTTTTGTGTAAATGGGAACTAGCAGCCCAACCCCACCTCGAATTACCTCTTTAAAGCTTAGTAACACGTTTTCATTTACAGCTCTTAACCTGCCTTTTATTCATAGGAGAGATGAGGTCTGTGTCTTGCCCCCGGATGACTTGCATGTGGCATCCTGTAATAAAACTTCTTCAAACAACAGAATATTTGGAAACACCAAGTATCAGCAGTGCTCTGTATATATGCACCAGTGCTTGTAAAATGCGTGCGTCGCTGTTTATCTCGTTGCCAAGGTTGGGATTCGCCTGTAACTCTTTGACTGGATTGTTGTTGACAGCGCATGGGCTCAACTTTCTTGGAAAACTTAAGCCGCTCTTAAATTTCCCATTAAAGCCAGGAGGGGCAGAAGTTCAGCTGACATAAAACTATGCTGAATGAGTAATTCCCTCTGTGGACTCTCCATAGAAGGATCTTTACAGCCTTCTCTGGGGATGCCTTTATAAAAAGTTGAGCTTTCATAAAGTTTTGTACTAAATAAATAAGTTAATAACAGAGCAGCTGTTGATCATAAACTCTGGGAATTTCCTATACTCAAATTTCATCCAGAGGACAAATTTCTCACTTAGGGAGCAGATACTGCCTTTGTCAACTACTCAGTCCCCAGGCCCCAGTTGTAGGTCTTCTTATCAACAACAGACAACCATAACCTTTCCTAACCCTGTCTGTAATGCCAAGGACATGACAGAACCGTGTCCTCATTTATGTCTGTAAGAACGGTGAGAATGCACCCCCTTTGTGATGATCTCCTGAGCTTTCTACCAAATCCCTGGGGAGTTTTAAAATGACCCTAAACTTACCCAAATTGAGGCAGGAACATTCCTTTAATTCACCAGGCAGTTGTATGATGCTCAGTCAGCTAATATTGCCTTATATGGCCCATTTGTCAACTATGAGTAAGTCCTAGGAACTCCTGGTCTTTAAAGCCATGACTTAGAAACAAAGTAATGACAGTACAGGTCATCCTGAAGTAAAAAAAACCCCCCAAAACCAAAACCACAAACACACATAAAAATTGGGGTTTGTTTGTTTGTTTGTTTATTGAACAGTTGCTTTGATACCAGTCTTCCTGTGACTCCATTGTAACCATATATATAGTTACAATACTGTAACTATATATATAATTACAATACAGCAACTATATATATAGTCATATCCACTGTGTAGGGGAAAGCTTGGAAATGTGAACCATGTGCACCCAAACCTCTAGAAACTTGAAAAACTAAGTATATAAAGTATATGTATTAAGTAAAATATATTAATCTTTTACATGTCATGTTTTGTGTTTCATTTGGAGTGGTATCGTATTTGGATGATTTTTCTCTTTGTAAGAAAACAAATAAAAACAAGTATTTTGAAATAGGATAAGATTTTTTCCTCTCTTTTTCTGTCTATTTTAGGAAGGCATGAAGTGTGCTCCTGGACAACAGCCACCAAGAAATCCTTGTGTCTCATGTGGCAAAAAGTGAAAGTGCAGCTAATGCTAAGCATGTCTTTCCTTGCTGCTGTTTTTTTGTATTGTAGAAGGCTATACAGCTTTTTAGCACAGCTACTGAAATGGTAGGTTTTTATTAAACACTTCAATCTTCCACACTCTTGCTTATTTCCGTACATACTGACCTCTGACACCTCTTCACTGACACCTGTTTTATCATTTGTATTTCAGGTGGAGCAACTACCTTCAGACAAAACTCATGAGTAATCTTTTTGTTGTCATATCACATTCATTAATGCCCCTGCAACTCCCCTTTAGATGCAGAACAGCAGAATGTAACTAATCTATGAATCAATCTCAATTTAGGGAATCTCAGTGTGCTGACAGAAGTTGATCTACTTGGTTATAGTGCAAGAGAATGGAAAGGAGAAACAAAGCAGGCCAAACACATGAGGGAGGTAAGAATTAAATTTTAATCTCTGCATGAGGATGAGGGAGGACTAGTACCTGGGAAAGGAATAGCACTTGCAGTGCAACCAGCTGCAGCAGCTGCCAGAGCCTGCTACACTGGCTTGTCAAATGAAAAGCAAAAGGGGCAGCATGAAAATGGGTCTAAATAAAGGCTGCAGCAGTACAGGCCAAAATGTAGATGAAGTTTTAGTTTTGCATATTCTCTGAATTCCCCCTTCTAGCACTAGTGACACACACAAAGCCCTTAAGAAAAATCATCCCCAGCGCTAAAGCCCAAATAATTTGGTCTTAGGTGCTGTCACTTGGCCAGCCTTTGATTTAATGTAAAAACTCTCATTCCTGCGAGGAATGAAGCACCATATCTAGTTCTCTTCCAAGCTCTGAAGGTCCATGTGGCAGCAGCCAGTGCTTGGCAACCTTCCCAGCAGCCGCTAAGGCTCCTTGTCCGGCGCCATCAGCTGCAGCTGGGGACAGGCAGGGCAGGAGCTTGCATGTGACCTGTGCCAGCTTGGGTGGTGCCCAGCGGGCTGGGAGCCAGTGTGCTGAGTGGTGGCCATGCACACCATCCCTCTGCTCCAGCCCTGTCCCAGCATCTTCGCCTGCAGAAGGTGCTGCAAAAAGACACACACAGCTTAACTGCGTCAGTGTATTTGGCCTGTGTGTAGCTGTAGGTCGTGGTATTGGAAACACAGAGCAAATGCATACCAAGAAGGACTTAGGAAAGGGTAAAAAGAAGCTGTTAAGGCTGAACAGCAGCATAAGGGAGTTATAGAAAAATAAGATAGTTTTCAGGAAGCTGGAGTTGTTCACTTGACAAACAGAGAGAAGATCCAACTTTGCCATGTTAAATGCAAGAACACAGCAATGCCAGATGCTGAGTGGTGGCCACAGAAGGCCAAAAACTATTTGAAGGAACAAGTAACAAAAGATAGCAAAACTTCTCATAAATTTGCAAGCACGTAACTGGGCAAAAAGCCTTTCAGAAAATCCATGAGCCTTCTAGATGATAGGACCTGAAAAGGAAACTCTTATATAGGAGCAGCTAATGGATGGCTGGTTATACCAGGGAAAAGTTGTCGCTGTAAGGAGCACATTTTAGGATGAGGTCTTTTGAGATCCTTAACTAGCGTAACATGCTTGCTGTCCCCAAGAGGGCCAATCCTGTGTTTGTCTTGTTTCTCTCTCTTTCTCACTTTGTTCTAGCTAAGCAGTCCCTCTCCCTCTTTTGTGCTGGCTCTCACGTCTTCTCTTGGATGTGGTCTGCCCAGATGGTGAGCTGATAGAGCAGGTCATCCAGCAGGAGCCTTCTCGGAGCCCCCCAGGCTTGCTGAAGCAGCAGGAAGTTTCCCCAGCAGGAAGATATCAGTAGGCTTATTGTCAGAGCTGATAAAGTAAGAGTAAGGGGAGACAATGCAGCTGAGAAGTGGTGGTGGAATAGGGTGAGGAAGGAACAGAGATGAAAGAGGACCAGGGATTGAGACCATCATGCTGCCCCCGTCAGGAAACAAACTGTAAGACTGATGCAGCGGCCTGTGGGACTTTTCCTAGTTCTCTGCCAGTTTATTGCTCCAAATTGTCTCAACAAGCACTCAGATAGGAGGCAAAGATAATGCAGAAGAAGTGAGGGAGTGTATAGCGAGAACAAGGGCTGTCTGCTTCAGGACAGAGCTGCCAGATCTGCTCAGCCTCAGGTCACTATTGCACAATGGATTCAGATCAGTGCAAGGAGGTGTTTTTGTCAAAAGGAGTTTTCTCCAGATACCTTTTTGCTTTAGCCTTTCTATTTCTGCATCTCATGTGTCAGTGCGAGTTGCGAAGTGTCTGAGGTTAAAGCAATTACAGCACAGAAATCTTTGCTGATGTGCTGTAATTTGGTTGACCATTTGAATGTTTACACTAGCAACAGTGCAGAGACTTGACAAGTCCCTGGGTTTGGAGAGAGTGCAGAGTCACTCTTAAGGGGCAGTGCCAGTTTAGGCTGTTTGCGAAAACCATGGTGTTGTAACAGTTTTGTGTATGTAAAACTTAAAAAATGTACTCTCTTATTCCGCTCGCTCTCTCTTATGAATAGTTTAGAATTGGACTCCAAACAAGATGGGTTTTGTCCAAGATTTAAAAATTTTTATTGCTAATATTTTTTTCTTTTTCTAGGCTTATGAAGAATTGTTTTGGAGCTGTCATATCAAATACCTGAGACAAGTCAGGAAGGACAACTATAGTGCAGTAAGAGCGGTGCTTTTTCAAATATTCAGTCAAGGCATTCCTTTTCCTTCATGGATGAAGGAGAGAGATATACTGAAGGTAAAATTCATGTCCTAAATGAACACGATTCAGCTATCCTTGCACAGCAGAAGGAAGCTTTGTTCAGTGTGGAGACAGATATTGGCTGACGAAGTAGAGAATCATTATCAGAATTTAAAGAGAGGGTTTTCAAACCCACTGAACTACTTAACTGAAAAACTGTCCCTGATCTAAACATACCTATGTGAACATGAGTCTAAATGATATTAACAAAAAAAAAAAAGAAAAAGGAAAGCAAAGAAAAAGTGGATGGACAAATTTTACTGCCACCCTGCTAGATGTCACTTCCTTAACACAACAGGATATTTAAATCCTTGTCATCCACATCCGTGCAAAGTCCAGTGGCTTTACTTGGGAACTGCTATGTTGCTGGAGCAGCAGAAATCCTACCTTGGGCTCCAGATAGCAGCAAGGGGGTGGGATCTATAGCTACTACCTGTAGAGACGCATGTGCAACTTGGAAGGTGTCTGTAATCTTAAATATCTCACTGAATTTGGAAATACCCAGCTTTTCCAGAGTGTGGGTTATATATTTTGCTGAGAGCATATTTTCATCTTTTTTTGGCTGGCCCTGTTTTAAAAGTTTCTTAAGGACTTGGCAGTCAAATGGATACTCCTTCATAGAGCTGAGTTGTGAGGCCAATTTATTTTTTGTTGTTTGAACTGTACAACCAGCTGATAGAACTACATCGTAAATTGTGTGTAGACAAGTTTATATACATTTATATTCTTGTTATGATTATGATTAGCTTGCCTTTTGTTTTTTTCCCAGCTTCCTGAAAAGCTTTTGTATTCTCAAGGTTGTAATTGGATTCAGCAATACAGTTTTGGGCCAGAAAGATACACAGGTCCCAATGCCTTCGGGAAATTGCGCAAATGTATGGAGGCATTAAAGACAAATGTGAGTATTTAGGAAACGGTTAGAAGGAATAAAAGCCCTGAGGAATGGGCTGAGACAGAGTTAGGGAACTGCTCCTGGTTACATATTTCTGTGGCAGTCGGCCTCCCTCCCCGGTTCAGACTGCTGAGCTACCGGGAAGGCCATCTCCTCTCCTATAGGGGTATGCAGCATTTGGGGATCTGCTAAACTAAGTACTCAGGAGTCCCCTGCAAGTTAGGGAGGCCGTCCTCCCCACAGCTATTGCTGTGTGGCTGATCCTTGCCATCAAGTGCAGTATTTCATGCTTTTGATTAAAAATAAACATGATGTATGAGATGCTTCTGGATTCCCTCCCCAAATGGGAAGGAGCAAACTTAAGCACCTGATTACAAAGATCTGTCAGCCTCTGCTCAGCAGTGCTAGATTGCCAACATTCTCAACCTGGCAGTATAACTCTTATTAGGTAAAACTCGGGGAGATTTAGTAGCCCCAAAGCATTCTGAAACAGAGATAAAGACTTAGCCTGTCAAGACCTTTCACTTTCCTTGACCTCCTCGGGGGTTCCTGCACTTCTGCAGTAGTGTAAACTGTGGACTGTTTCTGTTTGCTTTGTCACAAGCTGTCCCTAGCACACCACCAGCCTCTTCTACCAATCTTCATCCTGCCTGGCAGTTGCTCCATGTGCTTTCCTGGGTCACACCCATCAAGAGGATACCAGTATAGGCTGGACTGCAGATTTTTGGCCAGTTGGGTTGAAATGCTTCTTGGAAAGCATCCAGCATATCAAACTTTAAACTGTCATTTTAAATTCTACAATACACCATGGTTCTGGGTTGTCTTACCACAACTGTAACATCTTATTTTACTGGTACCCATTGAAGATACTTCCTTTTATGCGGCCCTGTGTATATGAGCCTCAACTCTGTAGTTTTAAATGCTATTAACAGTGATAGTAATTGTTACTTAAAAAAACCCAACAAACTCCAAATAGACGTGGCTCTAGAAACAAAGCACCGCTAAGAAAGAGAGTGAATTAAAATAGAGATCTTGTCCTTGTCCCTTGACTGCACCCTTTCATATGCCAACGTGACAGCCTGTCTTCTTGAGATGTGCCTGATGGTTCTTGTGTGCAGTTACCATTTTGTTCTGGTCGCTCTTTGCCTTTGCCAGTGTTGAGAACTTGTAGTTCTTCTAAGTTGATGTTAGTGCACAAAGCATTTAAACTGGATTTTTTTAAGGAAAAAGGTTTCAAGTCAACAGAACAAATAAATCCTTACAATTAACAAATAGTTTCAGAGCAGCTCTGTGATGTATTATGCTGTTACTGGGAATGAGGTCTAGCTCCCAACTTCATTTTATTTTTATAAAGATGGTGTTTGGCCAGTGATATGGATTTTTGCCTGTTTTCACTAGGAGGAGTCTCTGCTGCCTTTCCCAGCTCCATTGTCATAGAATCATAGAATCATTTAGGTTGGAAAAGACCTTTAAGATCATTCACTCTTTACAACTCCCTGAAAGGAGGTTTTAACCAGGTGAGTGTTGGTCTCTTCTCCCAGGCAATCAGCAGCAGGACAAGAGGGCACGGTCTTAAGCTGTGCCAGGGGAGGTGTAGGTTGAATATTAGGAAAAAATTTTTTACGGAGAGAGGAGTCAGACACTGGAATGGGCTGCCCAGGGAGGTGGTGGATTCACCATCTCTGGAGGTTTTTAAGATGAGACTGGATGTGGTACTTGGTGCCATGGTCTAGTAACCACGGCGGTGTTGGATCAAGGGTTGGACTTGATGATATCGGATGTCTTTTCCAACCCAGTTGATTCTATGATTCTGTGATTCTATGATCAAGTCCAGCCATTAACCCAGCACTAAACCATGTTCCCAGCTGCCATATTTACACGTATTTTAAATATCTCCAGGGACAATGACTCAACTACTTCCCTGGACAGCCTCTTTCAATGCCTGATAACCCTTTTTGTGAAGAATTATTTCATAATATCCAATCTAAACTTCCCCTGACACAACTTGAGGCCTTTTCCTCCTGTTCTGTCACATTAGTTGGGAGAAGAGAGTGACCTCCCCTCGCTACAACCTCCTTTCAGGTAGTTGTAGTGAGTGATAAGGTCTCCCCTTGAGCTTCATTTTCTCCAGGTTTTCAAGGTGCGGCCTCATCAGTGCTGAGTACAGAGAGATGATCACTGATCCTGCTGACCATGTTATTCCTGATACAGGCCAGGATGCCATTGGCCTTCTTGGCCACCTGTTCACACTGCTGGCTCATGCTCAGTCAGCTGTTGACCAGCACCCTCAGGTCCTTTTCCACTGAACAACTTCACAGCCACTTTTTCCCAAGCCTGTAGCACTGTCTGGGGTGGTTGTGACCCATGTGCAGGAACCAACACTTGGCTTTGTTGAACCTCATATGATTGGCCTTGGTCATCTTGTGGGTTGCTGCCGAAAATGCTGTTGTGCCTGGGCTTTGTTGGTTAATAGGTGCTTTACGCTTAGAAAAGGTATCTGTTCCTGTTTTGCAATCTTTCATGTTAAAAAGATTTCTTAATAATTCTATTAATATTCTTCTATGTGCTTTCCAGTGGGCTGAAATAAGTGCTACTAAAGATCATGAAGAAAGAGGAAACATGTGTAATACACTGTTTTCTGATGAAAGCACAGAACACAAGCTATATGAGGCCATAAAGTTCATCATGCTCTATGAAGTTGTTGAAGCCTATGAGCAGATAAAGAACAGGGAAGAACCCGTACACAACCTTTTTAGCCTTTTTTTTGCTCGTGATACTTCGGCTGACCCTCTGAGTTTCATGATGAATCATCTGAACTCCATAGGTGACTCTATTTGCCTAGACCAGGTGAGGATATAAATGAAATATAAATCACAAAACTTATTCCATCTTTGATGTGATGAGGTGACTATAGCATACATCATCCATGATAGCTGTCCAGTTTTCTTCTTTGGGATGCAGGAAAGTGGACTGAGGATAGCCATTTATCTTCCAGGAAAGAAAATGTAGTAAGAGTGGACAGTTTTCTTGCTGGGACAAAGATAAATGCTGCAGGCTGTCAGTAAGACATAGTTTAGAACAACAATACCTTTGATATATAAAATCATTTTAGATTAT
Source organism: Pachyramphus minor (assembly GCA_013397135.1). NCBI lineage: Eukaryota > Metazoa > Chordata > Aves > Passeriformes > Tyrannidae > Pachyramphus > Pachyramphus minor. The sequence continues at coordinate 550,881 of VYXB01006407.1, read as the reverse complement.
GCAGTTTTGACCTGTTGTTTTACTTTTTCTATCTGTTCCACTATGCCAGATCCTGTAGCATGCCTCTGTTTTTTCCCCATGCTTTGGTTCCCATGAGATCTAATGTGTGTTAAAAGTACGTAATGAGAACTCTACTGTTCACCTTTATATGTTAAGGTTTTTCTGTTGACCAGCTTAGTGAGGAGGTAAATACTGTCATCTAAGCTCCATGCTGCCACTTTGCAAGTAGTTTCCCTTTCCAATGGCTGCAATAATTTTTTATAATCAATTTCAGTTATCAAGTCAACTGTTACATGATGCAGTCACCTTTAGGAGCAGTTTGATTATAACTGGACAAGTTCTGCTCTGTCTGGCTTTGCCCAAGGAAATTAACTTTTCCCAAAGCATTTTTCCAGACTAAGCAATCCTTTGCAAGAAGCATCAATGAAGATGTCAGTTCTTAAGTTTCATATATGTGAAGTACAAGGAAATTTCTTCCTATTGCTATTATATTTTCCTTATGTAGCAAGTGATCACAAGGTGGCAGGCTTCCCATTTTTCAAGGTCTGTCAATCTTTTGAGAGTAACTAGTCCTTTCTTGCTTCCTACTAAGATGTGTGAGCTGGCTTTGGGAGCAGGTTATGTATCCTGTCAGGTGGAGGAGGGATGTTTCCAAAGTGTCAGGCATTAACCAGAATATCCTCTGCATGCCAAAGAGCAGTGGAAGGACTGTTGAGAATCCCTTCAAACTTTTCATTCTTACTCCACTTGTGAAAGGGCCGCTTTTATTCCTTGTCTACTGTTTTGAAGCTAAATGACTTGCCTTAACTTGGATTATCTTGAGTTTAGTTTTCTACATCTCAAAATAAATGTCTTACAGACTTCTTTCCTTTTTAGGTTGAACTGTGTCTTCTTGGATATGTACTTCAAGTAAAGTTAAGAGTTTACAGACTGCATAGGTTTAATACTGAAGAATTTCAAGTAAACTATCCAGATGAATACCGAAGGGAATGGAATGAGATTTCTCTCCTGTCTGAGGATGATCGCTACTATCACATCCCCCTGTTCAGAACGTGAAGGACTAGTGACTTCTTTTTCCTTTGTAAAATATAGTGAGTGACCAGTTCCAGTGAATTAGGTTTCTTATCATCAGCAGTAAAATCTTGAGAATGCTTGTTAATTATTACAGAATGATTTATGGGCTTATTGTGTAAACATTTTGCTTTCCCATTGCAGCTCAGTTCACCATCAGTCAGCCATAAAAACCATAAAATATATTGATATAGTGTCTGCGGAAAAAAATTTTGCAGACAAAAAAATTTGGAGTGCCTGACAAAGAAAGCAAAAGTAATGCTGGGTTTTCCATTGCTAGCTTAAGGGTTTACTCTGACATCTATGGATGGGTTAAACTCAAGTGCCTAAAGCAATGAGACTGCCTTTCCCTACTGCCTCTCTGTCTCTAGCTAGGGAGAATGAATCACAGAGGAAGCAACTCCTGGGGTCCCACAGTTTATACTCCGAGGTATTTAACTTGTATTGACTTGGGGCTGCCTGGCATGGGAGGACATAAACTGGGGCCTCTGTGTAGCTGCTTCAGACCTCACTTCGCTTCCCTTGTTCCTGGAATGCCTCTCTCCAGGAATGGGCAACAGCAAGCAGCTTCAGGCTGCACTTATTTCAGACATGGGAAATGAAGCTGTCTTCATCCAGCAGTGATATATGAAGGTGAAGAAGTTTTACACAGTGGAAAAAAATCAACAGGAATACTGTACCAGATAAATGGAAGATCTGCTTTATAAGTGAGGAAAGTACATAGCTTTCTTAAAGCTCACAAAAGGCAGTATTAATCAGTCATAGGCAACAGAGTTAGACCCAGTAGTTGTGTGTGGTTTTTGTCAATATGTAAATCCTTTAAGGGCTGATTTCAGCATTACCTGCCAAGATTTCCTTTGCGATTCATCTGAGAAAACTGTGCATGGAATACACTCACAAACACTGCATTTTCAGAAAATATTCATTTTCTATGCATTATGTGATTTCAGCGGTGTTGCATACATGTTTTACCCTCTGAGTCTCCTTGCCTAAGATTGGTATCACTTACTTAGATCTCCATGTTTGAAGAATTCTGTCTGGGACAACTAAATGAAATTTACCTTACTACATGGAACATTTTGCTCACTTCTGTTTTCTAAAAGAACCAGCTGTGTTTTGATTATTTCAAAATAAGGAACCTTAACTTCAAGAAATCTTAGATCTTGCAAAATATTTGTGAAAAGTTTACAATGCTGTAGGCATGGAAGAAAGCAGGATTTATTAAGAAACAAAGCCTCTCCTTTCCTTATCCTGGAGATATGGAGACAGGCAGGTTTGTTTTCCAATTCCTTCAGGAGAAAATGCAAACCAGTAACGAAAACGTGAACAGGGCCTGCAGGATCTAAGGCAGTTGCATGAGGTATTTAAATGTAGTGCCTGGAGTCAATGGAGAGCACTCAGTTCCTTTGTGTAAAGGAAAGAAATTTTATCCCTTACACTCCTTTTATTTGTATGTATATGTATATATATTTATAAACACTTGAGTTCTGTATTGTAGCAGTTTTGTTTCCTGGAAGTGTTTCTGAGTTCAGTTTTGTTCAATAACTTGTAACTTTTAATTAAGAAGGTTTGATATCTGTCATAATTTCATCTCATCAAAACCTGCATAGAGAATACTTTATTTATTAAAAGAAACTCTTTTTCGCCGAATGAAATGATTTTCTTACTTTAGATTTGGTTCTGCTCTGCATGGGGAAATTTTACAATGCCTGAGTGTAGAATATTGCTGTCTATTTTGCATCAACAGTAACATTTATAGCTATCAATAAACTTGCCTATATTTTATTGTTGTTTTGGTACAGGCAGACATACCAAAAAAAGTATGTATTTTTATAGTGGGCTTTTTAATTATTTGCATATTATTTATGAATAGAAATACAAAAGCATTACAGCTGAAAGTGGTAAATTGTCAAAATGTATGTTTTTGTGATCTTGAGCATATTAATAGCAGGTGATTAATAAAGATCTAACACAGAAAGTGTGATTTACCTCACCAATTTGGATGTCTCCATCTGAACTAGGTCACCTTGGGCTCTTTGTGAGTAGCACACAGACAGCCCTGGGACTCTACCAGGGTCTGGTTCTCCCGACTGACTGTAGTGGGAGCTCCAGTGATCAGCATAAATCTCTCCACCGTTGGTATTTGAAGTTAGGTGAGATTTTGTCCCAATAATCCAGAAAGAACACATTGAAACAGATCTTCTGGGTTAACATATGTTAGATGTAGTAGCCAAATCATGACAAGAACAGAATTGGGATGTGAAGAAAGGAGCTTAGGTAAGGCTGAATAATAATCACAAGTCATAGATAAATGCAGAGAGAGCTCTACACAGGACCTTAAGAAACATCAAGACAGGTTTGGGGCTGCACAGAGTTTTAATGAGTTACTCTGATAATATATTTTACAGATATATAAAGCAAAAAATACATGTTTTTTACATATAATGAAATACATGTATGTTATATATGAAATACATGTGCATATAAATATATATATGAAAGAAAAATACATAAAAAAGAAAACCATTCTGAATAAAGTGCATCTGGAATTAACTGGTAGTATGGAAGTAACAGGTGCTGCAGGATCTGTTCCAATCAGTGGCAGAGACAAATCTGCCGTACAAATCCAGAAGCACAGAGTCATTACTGTTTTTTTTTTTAAATGCAGTGATGTAGGCAGATAAAGGCAGGGTGTGTTTATTATTTAATGGTTTTAGTTTAGCAAGAAGAAGAAAACATACCGAAACCTCCGCATATGATTTGGATTTTTCCCCAAACTTGAAAATGTGCGTTAAGAATTTAACAGGGCAGCTGAAAAACTTTGTATCTTTTATGTGTTATGGAGTAAAAAGTCTTGGGTTTTGAATGGAATCATTTTTTAAAAACTACATCTCAAAAAATGTATGAACCACATTGCGTTTTTCATTTTATCTTCAAAAGAAATACTGGCAATATTCATTCTTCAGCTCTTAACACTGAAATTGTTTCTTGTTTAGTTTGTGGCTACTAAAAATACTACCTAAAAATTGCCCAGTGTAGTTGTTTTGTTGCTGTAAGTTCACTTGCTTAGGCTCAGGGTATCGAGTTCAATGTCTAGGAAATAGTTTTCAAACACAGTTTTTAATTTGCTTAAAGCACAGATTTAAGGAAAATGTATGATTTCAAAGTAGTCCAGAAAAATAAACATTTGTCCATTCAAAGCACAGAAAGGAGCTGCTGATTTTTCTTTTTCCTTTGCCGGATTTCCCTGTCCCTCTATACCTAGACACTAATCTTACAGCTGTCCCACCAGTGACCCTGTTACATTAGTGCCATTACAGCACTAATTTTTTTTGGAGTCTTCATTTTTCTGAAAAGCTCCCAATTTTGAGGAAGAGGTAAAGCTAGGGTTTTGGTGCCACAGAAGCCTTGGTCCTTCCCTCTTGGCTTGTGAGGGTTTCAGGGTGTTTGAAGGCCTCCCTGGCAGGAGACAAACTTTCATTTTGGGTCTGGTTTTGTGAGAGGGCAGGGTCTGGGTCTTTGAGGGTCCCTTGAAATTATTTTGGAGAGGGCTGGAGGGGTGCTGCCTCACTAAGTGGCCTTTGTTCATGTTCACGGCATCCCTTGTGGTGTTAGTCCAACCCTGCTCTTGGCCAGTGATGGAGCAGGCAGCCTTGCAGAGGCTTTTTTAGAGATTTGTCAGAAGATTTCCGAGGTAACTCATATGCCCCAGAGACAGAAGGTGATGATGTACCTAGCAGGGATGGGAGATAAATGCAGAAAACTTCTCTTCTGGGGGCTTGGCTGATTTGCATCTCTCTTCATGAACCACAGAACTTTGGGTCAGCTCTGTGTCAGCCAGGGCTAGTGAGTGAGGAGGACAGCTGGGGCATTGCTGGGAGCTGTGGCACTGAGTTGTACATGCTGAACAGTGCTGCTGAGAGGGAAAAATGAAAAACATGAAAGAGATAGAATGGGTCCTGGATCCTTTCATCTTCTGCCATATTCCAACTTCGCATAATTCAGAGGTTAATGCCTTGGGAGGGCAATTAACAAAAACGTCTTCCTCTCTAGAGAAGCCTTTGGCCATAGTTCAACTCTATTGCAAGGGGAGGCAACTAAGTTGAATGCACTTGTGCAAGTTTGTAAGCAGTAACTGCTGAAGTCTCTAGCATATATAGCAGTTAATAATTCCCTGTGCCTTGGAGTCAAGTTTTCATGTTCACCTGAGTATTTTCCCCATGGTAGTAGTTTACAGGACTGTGATATACTGTGTCTTGCGCAACCTGGTCTAGGGGAAGGTGTCCCCTGCCCATGGCAGGGGGATTGGAACTAGATCGTGTTTGAGATCCTTTCCAGCCCAAACCATTCTGTGATTCTATGGTCTTAAAAATGTTGAAAATTATCATCCTTTGAGTTTCAGATGACAAATACAGCATTTAGCTGTGAAGGATTTTGTGTCTTTTTTATCTATCCAGTAGATGGCTTCCAAGCATCAGAAAATGTAGTTTAATAAGCTCCATTCTCCTGACAATTCTTTCATTGTCACGCTTGCCCAGATGACAGTGGTGGATTCACCCCAGCCAACAGTCAAGTACCCACACAACTGCTCGCTTGCTCAATTCCCACACCAGCAGGATCGGGGCAAAACCAGGAAGAACAGGTGCAAGTAAGCTTTTAGGCTACGATCAAGATAGGGAAGTCGCAAAATGGACTCAACTTGGGGAATTAATTTATTGTCAATTAACGTAAGTAATACAGGTGTGGGTATTGGGAAACTTAAGACAAACATTAGACACTTAGGGAAAAAACACCCCTCCTTCTTTCCCAGGCTCAACTTTACTCCAGATTCCTCTCCACACCCTTGTTGTCACCACAGGTCACACTCAGTTGCATCAGTGAGGCAATGAGCAGCATGAGGGGGTGTGCAGTCAGGATGTAGTGATTTGTCTTTGCCCTTCCTCATTTCTGGCTCTTGCAATGCTTCAGTGTGAGTGCTTAACAGGCTGAAGCCTCTCCCTTCTAAGGTATACCTGCTCCGATGCTGGCTTGGGATAAGTAAGTTCTAAAATACTTGTTATGTTACATGTTAATTACCAATTTTATAAAAATCTGTTCAGCTTAGTATTCTATCCATACTACTGGAACTACCTGGGAAGGGGGGGGAGAGAGGGAAGTAAATCTATGTTTTTGTTGTCTTGCCTCTTTGCTTTTTTAATGTGCTATTTCTACAGGACATGGATTAGAACAGAGCGAAAGGGCCCAGAAGAAGATGCTCAGAAGGTATGGAATTAGAATCAATCCTGGAGTGATTCTAGACCTCACACAGGAGATACATGGGAGTTCAAGCGATCAGCTAATGATTAAGAAAAAGTTTTGGAAGAGACACAGTGAGGAGAAGTAAGCAAATTCATGGAGGAAGACTTAGCAAGTCCATGGATACTACATAGAAAGTGTACTTGCAGCTTTTCTTGCCGTGCGGCCTAAAACATGATACATGACTAGATGATGCCTACTGTAATTTAAGCTTTTCTCAGCTGCCCTTTCAAAGTAGAGGACTTCACTGCTGTGAGGGGTCTCTGAAAGTGTAGAGGTGTTTCTTGCCTTTCCTGTATGGATGGTTTCACTTAGGGCTTCCTCTTATTTGTTGGTTGTGTCCCCACATTTGGCTGGCTTTTGCAGTGCTTCTGTTGCTGCAGCAGCAGGGATCATCAGCCACATTCTGCTGAAGTTCTGAATGGAACATGTGTGAAACCGCATGCTTTTGTGTCACAGGTTGTGAAAAGCCTATCTAATCAGGGGGTATGGCTGGTCACATTGGACCACATCTCTTGTCTTCAGGGTCACCAAAAGTATATTAAAGGAAATGTTGAACTCTCTCATTAGCCTTCTCAGATTAGCTTTGAGCATGGGAGCTTAAGAGTCTTCAGTGACAGACATCTAGACATCAATACATTATGTAAGTAAAGGATAAAAGTGGGAGTCAAACTTTACACCCTGAGCATACCCAACAAGGTGAATTTCTTCACATCACAATGTTTGGTGTGAGCATAACTCAGGAAAGCTGCAGATACAGATATCTGGAATTAAGGCATTCCTTAGAGCTTCCACCAAAGTCATGGGAACACAAGAAGAACTGTGCAGTAACCACCATGCAATGTTCTATCTGGGTTAGTAGCACAAGGTGTCTGTGGGTGTTGCACAAAAAATGTGAACACGTTGGCTTGTTGTTTTCTTTTTAAAGAACCCATGAAAACTGAACATGAGCCAGCAGTGTCTAAACATGAGCCAGCAGCATGCTCAGGTGGGCAAGAAGGCCAATGACATCCTGGCCTGTATCAAGAACAGTGTGGCCAGCAGGAGCAGGAGTGATTCTTCCCCTGTACTCAGCACTGGTGAGGCCACACCTCGAGTATTGTGTTCAGTTCTGGGCCCCTCAGTTCAGGAAGAACATTGAGGTGCTGGAGCAGGTCCAGAGAAGAGCAACCTGGCTGGTGAAGGGACTGGAGCACAAGCCCTATGAGGAGAGGCTGAGGGAGTTGGGCTTGTTTAGCCTGGAGAAGAGAAGGCTCAGGGGAGACCTCATCACTCTCAACAACCACCTGAAAGGAGGTTGTAGCCAGGTGGGGGTTGGTCTCTTCTCCCAGGCAACTGTCAGTAAGACAAGAGCGCTCAGGCTCTGCCAGGGGAGGTTTAGGTTAGATATTAGCAAGAAATTCTTTACAGAGAGGGTAATCAGGCACTGAAACGGGCTGCCCAGAGAGGTGGTGGATTCTGTGTCCCTGGAGGTATTTAAGAAGAGACGGGATGTGGCACTTAGTGCCGTAGTCTAGTAACCACGGTGGCAGTGGATTGAGTGTTGGACTTGATGATCTCCTTTCCAACCCATCTGATTCTATGATTCTATGATTCTAACTACACAAGGTTTTGGTTCTGTGTCGGGCAGCTCCAGAAGCGCTGCCTTTCTATTTAAAAGTGCACTCTGAATTACTCAAAGGCAGGAAAAAAAGGTGTGACAGTTAGAACTGTAGAAAAGTTATTACAGACATATTTGAAAAAGGGATCAAAGACATTTTTCCAGACTGTAAGAGTGGTGTAATTAATGGACTTCATGGCAGCATTAGTCAGAAAATCTAGTTGTATCATTTCATTCAGCAAGTGTAAATGATCTAGGGACACAGAGTACTGCACAGAATAAATATGATACAGTTAGGAATCAAATTAGGGCTATTTGAGTTCCAGCTGCTGGTAGCCCAGTACTTCAGAAATGCAAGAAGGAGAGGTGAATAAAGTCAGGTACGTAATTTAAATAAAAATAGGACACCATTTGTGTGGAAAGCCACCAGCCTATTTATTGGTGGATATTTTATTGCCCTTTTCGAAAAAAGACATTAACGTGAACAAAATTCCAGCACAATTAAGTACCTGGTTTTGATGAAGGGTTTATTATATAAATTGTAATCAGTATGTTGACTGTGCCTTTGTGAGTCCCAAATGTGAAATATTAACAGGAAAACACATTGATATTAATGGTTTCGTGACAGATATATTTTTGAAGCTGGTTTAAAAAATGGAATTATAGTAGATAATTTTAGTGCTCTAGATGCATATAATTTAGTAACAAAGCAAATGATTCCTCCGAGATGCTGCCAGCAATTAGAAATACCCAATTTCTTGCCAAGCATTAAAACCAGCAGCATTTGAGTTAAGTCACTTCTCCTCCTACACTTCTAAGTTCAGGTAAGACTATAGAGTTGACCCTTTTTTATTTTTTTCGCTCCAGTTTTTGAGGAAGCTGAGTGGAAAAGTAACTACCCTCCGGTCTCTGTACCCTCCTTCTGTATAAACAGAAGGAGAATCACCAGTATTTCTTTAATTTCTGTCTGTGAGACAGAAAATTTCTGATGCTGCATTTCAGTCCTGGCATATGATCTGCGAGGCCTATTTTGTATGTTTTTCTTACTGACTAACACAAGCTACATAGAGCTAGCACTCAACACTGTCTGTCCTTTCTCTCATCCAGGGCTGCTTCATATTTTGGATTTAAACCTGCAGTTTAAAACACAATTTAACTGGCATCCAGTCTCTCTTCATGCATGGAAGTTGTGTTGGGTCTGAACAGAAGGATGCTTGCTGCCACAAGGTGCTGGAAATTGGCATCTTGGCTATCCAGCTTGCTTGACATTCTTAAACAAAGCTAAGGAGCTGATGCTTTCATAGAAGTAGGATTAATTAGATTATGGGCGTAAATTAGTAGATGAATACTGTACCATTTTTGGCTGTTTCGAACATTGATAGAAAGTAATTTTGAGACTTCTTTTTAGAAAATGAATGGGGGAAAAGAATTTGGTCCCATATCTCAGTTGCAGCACACATTCCATATATATATCACCATCTCCTAGGTGATACATATCCAGATTTATCAGTGCATAGTCTCTTCATGTACCCCTGGAAAACACGCCACTTGGCTTGCCTGGGTGAGCTCTTCCAGCTGGGATTGGATGAAAAACACAATCCCAAAACCTGGGGCCAGAATGGGAATCCATGACATTCATTTCAGGCCTGCTGAATCAAGAGAGCAAATGCCACTCTAGCTCATTCTACAGACCTAAGCTAAGAAAACATCCTGTGGATGTTACAGGATTATGTCAATTAGTGAATAAAGGGGGTTTCCATCTGGAAATGTCTCCTTTGTCAGACAGGAAAGCACCTAGCTCAGAGTTCACCACCTATTCAACCTGTTTTCTTCCTCCCATTTCATTCTTAGTGTGTTAAAATTCAGTAGTCTTTGAGTCATGAGGTTTAAAGTTTAAGAATGGACATTGTATAAGTTTATTCTAGTTCAAAGAAGAGCATGTTTTTCAGGAAAGGTATTACATTTACTCTTAAAATCATTCAGTGAGCTAATCCACCAATGAATTATCTGTACTTTTGAAAGCATATGCCTTTTTTTCAGTTCTCTGGCTACATCTACCTATCAGTGAATCCTGATATGCCTTTCTCTGTTTGACTAAAAGGCCAGATAGCATGTATCGATTTTCCTAACAGAATGTGATCAAATCAACCTTAACATTTTTCCTGGTTGAACTTAACAGATACCACTCATGCTAAGGTTCATCTTTTATCTTCTAATCTCTCCCTTAATGCGATTATGAATTCCTTCTTCATGTATTCCAAATATTAGCACAGGGTTTAGCATTTGAATCACTCTTGCAAGAGCACTGTGTAAAGAAAAAAAAAAATAGAAAAACTTCATCTGTGTCTGGGATTTCTCTGTCTCTAAACCCAACAACTGTAATGAGATCTATCTGTTTATTTCCCAAAGTCCTGATTTTTAGCTGAATCTATCTCTGAGTGCAAGGTTGGTTTGAGATGCAGAAAACAGACTTGACAGCCAGTGTTGTCAGGCTGGTAAGATGGGTAGGGGAGCACTGAAAACTGACAGTATTTTAGGTCTGGGATACCACAAAGCCTATGGCCAGTTCTCTATGCGCATGTGCAGCTGCAAACCATTGGGGATTGAGAGAATTTACTTGGTCCTAAGACTGGGACTATGGCTGTTTTTAAGCCAGACAGCAGTACATATACAGCTTATGTACTTGGTGTGGTTTGTGTCTCCAGATGATGTGTGTTACCACAGGACCTTTCATGTAAATATCTGCAGAAGTATGGATTGGGTAAATTAAGGTCATCTAAACAGAACCAGATTTGCATGTCCTTGGTGTGATAGTGCAAATCAGGACCATAAATATTATTTAGCTTATTCTATAATCTGAGCAAGGGAATCACACTGTCGGTTTGGGTTTGTGTTTTTATGATTGACTGATTCAAATAAAGATACAAATAAGCCTCATATAAAAAAATTATCTGGCACTGGTGGTCAAAAAAACAAATACCCTAAAAGTCAGAGAGACAAATCAAGAATCCAGAGGGGAAAAAAACCCAACAACCACCAACAACAAAGATGAAGAATGCAAAATCACCATCAAAAGATTAGTTACGTATTTCCAGGATGCAGAATCAACACAGATTTCCCAAAGGCAAAGAGAAACAGAAGCCCACTATGACTGTGCCAATCATCCTAGGCATAAGAAATGTGCAGTGAAGAGGGATGGAAAGGCTTTGCTCCAATGCTATAGAATTACCAGCATTTTTTATGTCTTTGTACTCCCTACACTTTGCGGTCTCCTGGACAGCTACGCCACTCAGGCTCATTCTGGTGAATCAATCTCAAATAACAAGACACCATTTTCAGTACTGTCATGCTCTTTTTTTATACTCAGTAATGTGAGCTGTATGTACCTTTTTTTTTTTGAATGGAATGACAAATTGTATTCAGCAGACTTGACCCCAAAATGCAAAAGTAGATGTCATCAACTAGATGTTTCTTTGGTAGTTCAGCTGTAAGGTTTGTTGAGCAGTTTTTGAAAAACTAAATATTCCAGCAGCAAGTAAGAAATTCACTGGAGATGTTTTTGAGTTTTTTGTGTGTTGTTTTTTTTTTTTTTTAGGTGGGGTTTGTTTGTTTGTTTTTTGAAGCAGCAGGTACAGTTACATGTCCTAATAAAGGAAGGTATTTGGGAAACATTAAATATAGGTAAATACTATTTAACGATGGTGGTTGCAAGTCTAAAAACATATGTAAAAATTATAAATAATATATAAGACTATATAAATCTAAATAATATAAATGCATATAGTTTTCCATGTGAGATATCCAGCAAAGAAATCCATAACTCAAAAAGCCTAAATAATTGAAGAATAAACAAATTAAATACTTAAATAAAACAATAAAATAATTAATTAAATAAAGAATAAACAAAGTTAACCTGTCAGAATTTTGGATGATTTATTAGCTATAAAGTATGTTATGGTAATTACATGTATGTGAGGTAAAATATGCAATTGCTTTTCTTTAAGAATGTTCTTGCTAGGTCTCCTGTCTCAGCAATGCTAAACATTAAACTAGTCTTAACTTACTGACCTTCTCTTTTCTACACTGCTTGTGGAAATGGTTTGGAAACTATCCAGCAATAAGAGGTTCCTGTTTTGACCGGGAGGGGCTTTTTAGGGGGAAGTTGTTTGTTTTTTCCTGCTGCTCTCACATAGGTTATTTGTTTGATTTAGTTTGATTAGTTATCTGTTTTATTTGTTTGATTCAGTTGTGGATGTCGCTGTTGCTTACTGTAAAATGGGCTTTTTCATGTTTCTGGTATAGCTCTTGTTTTGCTATTTTTCACTTTCCCCCTCCCCCACCCCTAAGGAATTGAGCTGCTGCCCAGAGGCTTAATCCTACTGTTACAACCTTCCAAAGGAAGGTTTACTTTAGGGTCTCTCTACTCTATTCTGTTCAATATATATTATGGATCAGTTCAACACTGCTATTGAGAGATTTTTTTTATTAACTGAAAATTTTCTTGAGAAGATTTAAGAACAATATCACAGTAAAGAGTTTATGCTGTTGCTGAGACTTAAGATCTACTTCTTGATGTAAGCCAGTGTATGTTGCCAGCTGCACTCTGAGAAGAATACTTATACCATCCACAAAACCAATTCTAATTCCACTGCTGGAAGAGGGATAATGGATGAGAGCTTCAGTAGCCTTAATCGTCCTTGTTGAGGGAGGCTAATGCAAGGTCAAGCCAGAAATGGAGAGCTGCTTCTTGTCAGGGAGCAAGGACCAAAGGCAGATGACAGGACCTGGCATCAACAAGTGGGAGTCTGAGGAGCCAGTCAGTTGGAAAGCAATTGCCCAGCAGGCATAAATACATTCCTTGTTTCAAGCAGGTATGTGCAAGGGCAGCCACATCTAAGCAACTCCAAAGGCTTGTTCATTAGGTAGACTTATGATCATCAGCTGAGAGGGATTTGTCCAAATGAATGGATTGAGTGACTTGATCAATGAACTGAAAACAGATCTTGAGGCTGATCTGTTAAGTTATTAGAGAAAATACTGCTTTCCATTTCCTTTTGAAAAACAGTAAAGGGGACAATTGAGTTTGAGTGCTGTAATACAATCCACTTAGCTTCTTGATTTTTGATACTAAAATACAAGTTTTATCATATTCTTGCATACTCTGAGATATTCTTTGGGTTGTTTTATTATTTCAGTAACCCAACTTAATGTTGCTTCTCTTGCTGTCCTGACCGTACACACAACCTCACAAAGCACATCTGACTACAAAAGACACCTCTCACTAGATTTCAAGCTAGGCTTGCCATCTGTATAGCTGACAAAAGTGGTCTCTCCGTGCTCCTTGGTGAGCACGCAGATGAGCTTTTATCACATCACCTAGCAAATGTGATGGATGCAGACATGTCAGACTCCCCGGGCAGCACGTTACAACCCAGCACTTGGTTTCATCTTAATTGCTTCTCCAAGACAACGCCATATGGTAGTCTTGATTTTACTGTTGGTCTTTTAGCTGCTTTATTACTCTCAGGAGGCTGGGTAGATTAATGACCTAAAGAGCAGATCGGCAGATCACAGCATTTCAAAGGAGAAGATGGTGGCCCTGTCACCAACTGCATGTTTCTCAATGGAGACTCATTTCTGCTATTACTACCAGTAGAATTTTTCCCTGAAAAAAACCAGCCTGATGTTGCAGGCCAGAGTCAGTTTTAGCAGCAGCAGCAACCATGCTGTTTTACACCTGCAAAATGCTACTTTTTTCTGGTATCTTATGAAAACAAGAGCCAGTTGATTTCTTCACTACAGTAGAATAAAAATGCAGTCACCTTTTGCAAATTTAATGTGAAAACTGGAGCAGTGTGTCTAATTCTACACTTTATCTTTAAGCTGAAAGAAAAATGAATATTCAACCAATCAGTAAAGGAAATACATGCTTGATACATGGTGTATGTTTCTTAAATTTCTGTTTAGACTGGTGCACCATGAAAAAATAATGACAGTTTTTAAATTTGCAAACAGCCATAATTTTTACCAATGATGTATAGGTTATACTGATATGACTCACACATTCTCCATTTTCTGTTCAGATGACCGAAAAAAACCCCACCCACTGCACCAAAGCCACAACTTACATATTTTTCTCAGTTGTTTAAAAAAGGAACATTGGGTGCTGGAACTGCCTTTTTGCCTGATGGACAGGCAGCACACCGATTTAGAGCTCACTCTAGGAAAATATAAACCCAAAAACTGTAAAAGTGGAAAGCCATTCTTTATGTACCAAGGAGGAGACATATCTTTCTAAGAATGCATCTCCAAAACCTCAAACAAATTCAGGGATGCCAGAGGTAAAAAACACTCATGGGTAATATGTAACTGCAGAAGTATATAACAGACACTGTGTTACCCATTTGACTTTTACTGGTGGGTGTTTCCCATTGTTTTTCTTCTGAACTGTATTCTCCTAGAGTCGTCAGAAGAACGGATCACCCAGAGATTTCTAACCATACTCCTGCAAACTCTGGAGCCATTTTGAAGTAGTGCACTCTAATTAGATTAGCAAAGAGGATAACAACTATTGGCAAGCACCAAGATGCATTAAACAACGTAAAAAGTATCAAAATATTTTTTCATGGTGTTTGATAGGTTCTTTTTGTATCAAAGTTTCAGCTGCTAGAGTCCTTTAGCAGAAAATAACAAGTACAGAAATATTTCAGACCTACAAAATACAATCTCTTGTTTTGCACAGAATGTCTTTTTTGTGTATATTCATAAACTTTTTAAAGAATTCTAAAGTTGCTTCAGCTAAAAATGAGTAAAAAAATTAATCCACTTCCATTGTAGGTAAGAAAGAGTTCTTTGTTGTAAACTTATATTTAAAAAGACAAGAAACCCTGAACACTACACCTCCTCCTCATAAACAGTAGCAATGAAATAGAGGAAAGTCTTTTGGAAGAGAATAATGTGTGTATCAGCCAGAAATCAAGGTTCAGTTTCCTATACAAAGCTGTAAGCAACCAACACCGATGCATTTTATTACTCTACGTCTGTTGGGCTGTCAGAGTCTTCCAGGTAAAGAAGTTTTGCTTTCCAAAGGTCTTTAACTCTCCTGAGTTGAGGAAATCAGAAACCCAAAATACCACATGCTGCTGCTGCTTTACTGAGTGCTTTGCAATCCTTTCACTATGTCAGCCTGGGAGGAAAATAGTTAAGGAATTCTAAGCACTTTGGGCAAAAGTATATTAAGCTGCAATGCTTTCTTCAGTTTTGGTATATACTGATGCATTTTTGTTGCAGGTTTTTTGTGTTAATTTTTTTTAAAATAAACTTTAATGGGATATATAATCTTATTTGTAGAGGCAAGATGCGATAGTTGAACCTCATGCTTAGCAAAGGATATGAAGAACTTACAGTAATAAGTAAACTCTGATGAACTCATTCGAGGTGGAATCAGTAACCCAGCGATGTGTTTTTGGAAAACTGCGAGTTATAACACAGAACTGCATTACTCTGGAAGTAGTGCTTGCTGGTCTTCTTCACTCACATTCACTTGATTGTGGCATGGATTTTGGTACCTCAGGGTTGAGAACTGAAATCTCAATTTTATTTTCAGCTAGAAGGCTGAATCTCATTTCTTCCATAGGTATAGGAGCTACCCAGGCTTCCTACTGGAAATTATGACAACAGGAGAAGTAGATTTCTAAGTGAAATAGTCTGAGCTATTAATAGATCACATACAGAACCACTACCATGACTTCCAGTTTTTACTGTAGACTTTAGTGATACTTAGTTGTTTGCCTCCGTTGCAGATGGAAGTTTGAAAATACAAGTTTTAAGTGGTCTCAAAGTAATACAAAGATCTTGGGTTTACATGTCTAAAGCCACACTCTCAGAAAAATAGTCTTAAAGAGTAATATGACTATTTTAATATCTTCAACAACAGCAAACAGCTGTTCCAATTTTTTTCTGTATAGATACATCTCTCTTGCTTGACCTTCATATACAGTGACTTTTTTATGAATATGTCAACACTGTTCTTTCAAACTAACTTCAATAATTCAACAGAATCCTACACACATTCTTATTTCAGCATTTTGGTAATTTGTTCACATACATTTATTATTTACCAATACTGAAAAGCAAGACACTACCTCTGTCCTGAAGAATTTGAAAAGGGCAACTGGCCTCTTTTGGAAAATACACCATTTGTCAATGGATATCAGTGATCTTGTATGGCCCAAGTTCTAAATTAAGTACATACGACTAACATTTTATTCTTCCATCATCCATGGAAAACACCTGTAGCAGTAATGTGGAAAAAAAAGTAAACACTGCATGGCCATTTTATGCAGTGCACTTAATAGTTTATGTAAACCTGTTGCTCAGAAATGTTACACAATTTGAGCAAAAGAGACTTTTTTTTTAATTACACGTACCTATTTCAATATGAAATTGAGTATACAAATCACAAAGGGATCTCTTTGTTTTGAGGGGTCAATTTGTTTACAAATAGATCATCTTAAAAAAAAATGAAGACCTCATCACTTCCACAGTCTTCAGAAAGGAAACTTCAAGATGCTATGCTCAAGTGCCTTTGTCTTTTCAACTTGGTAGTACTTGTAAAAAAAAAAAAAAATTCTTTGTTTACTCTGCATTATTCTAGACATATTTGTATAAATTCTTACTGCACTTCTATTATCCTTTTATTCTTTTTTCTCTAATGTTAAATTATCTAGTGTTGTTGCATGTTATTTGGCAGCTACTGCCTTCTGTCCTTAAGACACTATGTTTTATTTGCAAGCTAAAACTCTTCTTGGAATTTCTGCAACCTGGAAGGCAATGACTAATACACAACTCTTTCGCCACACTTGATCTTGTGAAATGCGTCACGGAAGGTATCAATTATTTCCAGATACTATATATCTGGTATATACACATCAACACTAAACATAAAAATACCCCTTGCTAAGAAAATAAATGTCACATATGCTTGCAATATATTGTTTGTAAGAGGCAGAGAGAAACCTTATTTCAGGTAATGCAAACACAAAGTTTTATCAGGAAAATCTCTCCTTTGGGTATTTAGTTTTGGTCCTTTTATGGTGAGAAGAAAAAACATTTAATCATGTGATTGACATAAGCCCTGTCTGTAAGCAGCTAAAAACCAAATGACAGAGACTGCACCCATTCTGTCAAGCTCACATGACAAGCACTACTGTAATGCAGCCTGAAATATGGCACCATAGCATGGCTTTCATCTAATAATTCTTGAGAAAGGAAATACAATTTGCTGTTCAGGAACTTTCTGTTACAAGGAAACAGTGCGAAATAGAGACTGTATAGAATTTAAAAATTTCATTTTATAACTGGGTACAGTTTATCTATTTTTCAGCTATTTTTTAGCTGTTTATCTATTTTTTAGCTATTTTGTCCATCATAATGAAATAAGTCTAGGTTGCTACTTCACCTATGGAATTATTCTGCTCTGTACTTCTCTGAAGTGTTGTGAAACAGTCAGCCAAAACATTTCTCCCATGAAGTTGCTGAGAGAATAGCAAAAGCAGGTAACTAACAAATAAACAAAGTACTTAATCTTAGAAAGGAGGCAACTGTAATGATTCTTAAATGCTACTCGATCTAAATTATTTAAATGATGGGAACATGGAAAACAGTTGGGTACATTTCAAGTGGACTAGCTGTTTGAGCATGAGTAATTCTGAAATGGCCAATGTGAAACAAGAATGCATTTTGAGACAAACCTGTCAGACAGTTGTTCTAAAGGAGATGTCATTGTCAAGAGCAATCCAACACAAATTTGATTTAAAAAAAAGAACAGTAACAAAAACAAAAACCCTAAGTAATGGGTTGATTTTTTCTTTTCTTCAAACATTCATGATACTCATGTCTCAAAGATAAAAAAAAAAGACTTGTTTACAAAAAAGTCCATCAGTTTAATATTAATTTTCATGATGTTTCAACTTACTTATCATTGCCATTTTAACCTTTTTTAGGTTTTACTCCCTGACCTCCACCTTTAAAAAGCTCTCCAAATTCTGTTTGATACTCTAAAGGTTAATTCAAATTCCTTTACTGACAGCACATTTGTAGTTATTTGCCACCTCTTTCAACACCCCTTGTAATACTCAGAGAAAGCATACTCTTATGAGGGAAATTTCAGAAAGAAGACAAATGCTTTTCCATTTTTAGGCCCAATTTCGAGGTGAGCACGCTCCAAAACCTTAGACTGCATTGGACTTCTTCTACCACAGAACAGCTTTCCAACTTTTTATTGTATTAATATTAAAAATTTTTGTTTGTTTGTTTTGGTAATACCGGGCACGTTTGAGTAGCATGTAATTTTGAAAGATTTATATACTCTCTGTGTAGGTTTCTCTTCGCCTGGAGTTTAATAAAGGCGTATCAGAAATTTGTGATGAATTTTTTGGTCCCGGACGCGAGACGTCCAGCCTCTGACAAGCGCCATATGATGGCTGCCGCATGCACCTGCATCCCTAACAGCACCTGACAGCGGGAAAGCAACTCACTTCTGCCCTGTCCCGTATTTAAGAGAACTCATTGTTGTCTTCGACCTTGGGGCTTGTCATTTAACTCCTTTTATTTCACGCGGGTTCAGGTCGATGATTTTTGCACTCGCCTGGCAGCCCGAGGAGCAATAACCTCCCGCTCCGTCGTCGCCCCTGGGCACCGCGCTGAAACCCGGAACCCGCCCCGCTCCACCGGGGAACAGCAGGGCGCAGACGAGGGAGGTGGGAGGTGCGGGCTGGTGCGGCCGCCTTTTCCGGCGGGATGACGCGGGCGCAGGATGCCGGCGGCCAGCGCCACGGAAGCTCCGTCGGAGCCGCGCAGGAGCAGGGCGGGCGCTCGCTGGGTGAGGGGGTGCCAAGGCTGGCGCTGCCGGGCCCTGCCCGGGGCCCCTCCGGCATGAGCGGCCAGCGGCGCCGGGCGGGGAGGGCGGTGGCGGCGGACGGAGCGCTGCGCCCCCACCTCGGGCCCGAGCGGTGCCGGGCGGGACAGAGCGCGGAGGAAAGGTGAGGCCTCCCCCTGGGCTGTGCGGGCACGGGTAGCCGTGTGCTGCGCTAAGCCTGGGACCGTCCTTCCCTGAGGAGCGGGGATGGGAGAAACGGGAACGTGGGGTGGGACTCTGCGTCTGAAGCAGCGTGGCCAGCGGGTGATGCTGCCCCTCCGCTCTGCTGGGATCCCACCTGGAGCGCTGCATCCAGCTGTGCGGTTCCCAGCGCAGGAAGGACGTGGACTTGTTGGAGCGAGTCCAGAGGAGAGCCAACAAGTTGATTAGAGGGCTGGAGCACCTCTTCTGTAAGGAAAGACTGAGAGAACTGGGTTTGTTCAGTCTGGAGAAGAGAAGGGTTTGGGGTGATCTAATTGCGACCTTCCAGCAGCTGAAGGCAGCCTTCAAGAAAGATAGAGAGGGACTTTTTAGGGCGTGTAGTGACAGGACAAGGGGGAATGATTTCAAAGTGAAAGAGAGGAAGTTTAGATTAGATATTAGGAAAAAAAATTTACCGTGAAGGTGGTGAGGCCCTGGAACAGGTTGCTCAGAGAAGCTGTGGCTGTCCCATCCCTGGAAGTGTTCAAGGCCAGATCAGAAAGAGCTCTGAGCAACCTGGTCTAGTGGAAGGCGGCCCTGCCCACAGAAAGGGGATTGCAACAAGGTGATATTTAAAATCCTTTCCAACCCAGGCCATTCTGTTGTTCCATCAACTCTAGTCCTGAGCTTGTGCTATGGGACAGCTTGGTACACAGCAGGGCTTGTGTGCCAAAGGGCAGTAACATCTGTAAACAAAGGTTTGTTGCAGAGGGGAGGCTTTAAACTGGAGATAGAAATATGTTGTTCAGTTTTAAGGTGTATAGAGTGGATATTAAGATTCTGAGTTGACCAGCTGAGGTAGCAATGAAGTATCTGGAACGTTAATTTAGCAACTGCAAAGCAACCCATAACTTTTTGGGAGGGTTATGTGTCAATTTACGATAAATATCCCTGAAAATCTACTGTATGGGCACATCCAAAACTTTTGGAGAGCTTGCTAGAATGGGTTGTAGAAAGCCTGTCTTGATACCTTGGGCATCTATTGGAAGGCATAAGGATTGGAAATTTTTGCACTAAGCATAATCCTGGTGCAATGGAAGTTTCACATTGCACCAGGTGCATTTGTAAAAATCCTTGTCTTGCAGGACTGAAACTTGTTTCATTGGCATTTCTTTTAATCCTCAGGTTTTTAGGTGATTATGCACCTTGAGAGCCACAGGTGTTCAGTCAGTGCACTAATTCTAGTGGGAGTTATGTTTGAGAAGCTGGCATAGCTTATCCTTGGCTCGCCAAGTGGGATGAGTTTGAAAATAGCTTGGGAGCTATCTTATTTTACTGAACTGTTCTGAATTTAGTTGTTGGTTTTGAAAAATTTGTGTAGCCTCTGAATCCTTACAATTACTTATTAGCATTACTATTGTAATTTTCTTAAAACATGTGCTTTTGTCCTATGAGAGATACTCTTCATATATTTCTCCATTCTTCAAAGACAGGATAATTTTCAAGGGTGGATGACAGAACCAATGGGCCTTTCTGCAGCTGCAGAACAGTGTGTTCCCACACAGCTGATGAAGCATAAAAAGGAAGTTGGTGTTGCTTCTGAGGAACTTGGTTCAGCAAATGCAGCTACAGACCAGAAAGAGCAAACGACATCGGAAATAAATGAAGACTATGTATACAGAAGTAGTGGGAGACCTGAGAAAACAGATATGATTAGATCACTTGTGACAGATCAGGATGAAGCTAGAAACTGTGAACTATATCTTCCTGCATCTAGTAACTGTTCAGCAGTAGAGTCACCTGAGGAAAGGTGAGGATTTTTATTTTAATATATTAGTAGTTTTTCAGGAGAAAGGGAAGGGTACTCTCAGTTCATGAAGGTAAATTTCTTGGCAAAAGTAGTTAATGGCTTAGTAAGATAGATCTAAATGTCACATCTTGAAATATAAAGGCCACCTTCACTCTTTAGATAAATTTTTGTTTGTTTTTGTAGTTTATAAGTGGCTTCTTTCCCCATCTAAGGGAATAACTGTGGAGTACTCTGCTTAGTATCTCCTATATCTATTGTTTCTCTTTTAATTAATAATTATTTAGTATCGCTGCAGAAGAGATTTCAAGCAACTACTTGAGGACTTGAGTAAAACCTAAACTATGGTTTGATATGACAGCACAATAGATGAGTTTCCTGGCATTAATCTATATTTTTTTGTAACATCTATGTAACAACAATATTTTTTTTGTAACAATCTATATTTTTATAAACATTTTTTTTGTTCTCGTGGGAAATATATGCAAATAATTTGAGTAAGCTGGTTTAGATATAAAGAAACAGAAATACAGAGCCATCATTTAGTTGTGTATCCTTTCAAGTTTAATGAAAGTAATCTAATTACCAGCTCTCTGCATTAAAGCCTTTCTTGCAGTCTTCCTCTCTTAGTGGTGTAAGGGGATGTGGCAGGGTCATGGCCTTAATTTCTTCCTGGTCTTTTACAAGCACACCGTGTTTGGGGTTTCTGAATAGTAGAGTAGAAGCTACTGGTAGTAGTGGGCAATAGATAAATATCTGACAGCTTTTTTCTGCACATGTACTTTCTTCAAAATACAGACTTCGGATGTAAGCTTTTTTTAGTGGTAAACCTAAACGATACCAATATGTTTGGTGGTGTATGTTTTTTTTTAAGTGTTTTGACTGTGAGACTTTGATTATTTCTTGGAAGTTTATTTGCTAGATGTAATTATATGACAAACGACACTCAAAATCACGTTTAAAGGAATTTGCAATTTACAGTCGGTTTTTTTAACGTTGCATGGGCCTCCTTTCTCAGTAATGTTCACAACCAAGGTCTGAGATCTCCTTGTGTTAATGCTAAGCTATTCATAGAAACATATTCTTGTAGGCCACCATTTCCTCCCTCTTGATCATAAGTTGACTTCAGAATGTCTGTATGTAGGCTCAAATGGAGATATTTTACTCTTAAGACAACGTACCTTGGCCAAAAAGCCATATTATTTGAGTAACAAATGTTTGTCTGGATTTCAGCTAGCCTGTACGCTGCAGTTTGGATCATGTTAGAACTTCTTCTTTGACTTAGTAACATTCAAGCCAGCTGCAGATAGTTGGTTACTTTTCATCATACTCCGTCGTGTGTTCTGCTCACTGCTGGACAGGTTGCTCAGTCCCAGTGATGTGTAGATACAAAGCTCTGTTGAATAATGGGTTCTTAGTTGCGCACATAGGTTAGGTTACTCATATATGCAGCAAAAAAGCATGTTGACATGTGTCTTTTGCAAATTCATTTGAGAGCTAATGTTGTTTCTATGAAAATGTGCAAGATAGAAAGCAAATTGAGTTAAAAAAATAATTGTAGGAAGACTTCAGTGCTTCCCTGAGTTGTAAAAAGGTTGAAAAAGAGTGTAAGATATGTGCTGTTACATGAGGTATGTGTTGATTTTTATTGCAGTGAGGAGGACATGTATCGTGATGCAGAAGAAATAGAGAGAGAGAAAATACTACTTCATGAGGCAAACTCTTCAGGTACAATTGAACTTTGTGTGAAGTGCTACAATTCACTGTAGCACCAATTTGTGATGTTTTGACACCCTCATTTCCAAGGACTTCTGTGCATAGATGTCTGTGTGCAGTAGAAGTTACTTATCATGATTGAGTACGCTGTAAGTTTAATTCACAAAAAGATCAATTTTACGTAAAAGTAGTTGCTCTTAGTATATTATTCCGGTGTTTATGTGGTTACTTTTTACAAGAGAATGTTAATCCTTTGAAAAGCAGTCACAGTCTATATTACAAGTAAGTGTTGTGCTTGAAAATCACCGGTCCAGTAGTCATCATAGCAGCATCTGTTGCTGGGATGCCTTGTTAACCTTAGTGCTATCTGTTTTGGAATGAAAGCTGTTGGATTCCAAGGCAAAACTGTATTTCTTCTTTCTACTGTTGTCACTGACTTATTCAGAAAGATCTGTCAGCTTTCTCCCTGATAGTCTGGCTGCTTTATGAAGAAGAGAAAGTTTTGTGAAATATTTTTCTGCTTGCTAAGAAAGTGAAGAGTACTTTGCTAATTTCTGCAATATTTGCCGAAGAAAGGACCAAAGTGTTCTCTGTTTTGTTGGAGGCAAAAAGATTGGTTTTTTTCATGTGTAATTTTCAGAGCAAGCTGGTTTTTTCCCCTCCCATGCTAATAATTAGTAGCTGTAGATTGTTCTGCCAGTTTCGTTTGGCACCAGTGTTCTTCTAAGGTGATAGCGTATTTAGAAATTTGACACACCTTCTGCCTTGTTCTGGTTTTTGTAAAATGTTCCGTATTCCATTTTGACAGAATATAAACTAAGTGTTTCACCTGAAATGGACATCATGGAGTATTGCAGAAAAGAATGGAGAGGGAACACACCAGTAGCAAAAAGGATGAGAAAGGTAGCAGTTCTATTTTTGTTGAATTTCATTAGGCTTTTTGTGTTCATTTGTATGTTTGTTAGGTGATTTCCTATGGGATCTATCTTTAAGGCAGGAAATGGAGTAGCAATGTTTTACATTGTCAGGTTTTAGAAGTGGCTGACAACTGGAAGATACTTTTTGTACTGATTCCAAATGTTTTTAGAAAAGCTA
The DNA here is from genome assembly GCA_013397135.1 of Pachyramphus minor. NCBI lineage: Eukaryota > Metazoa > Chordata > Aves > Passeriformes > Tyrannidae > Pachyramphus > Pachyramphus minor. The sequence goes on along the minus strand of VYXB01006407.1, from coordinate 527,238 downwards.
CTTGCTGGTAGTGTAGGGATTTGATTAATACTGTTCTTTACTGTTTTCAATTAAAGTTTTATATTTTGTTTATTGTCATGAAATGCTAGTTTTGTGGACTGTTGAAATGCAGAGCAGATTACCAAATTTTTGGATAGATGGAAAGCAAATAACCAAAGTTGATGAACTGTATGATATTTAAGGTGGGGAGCTTTAATGAAGGGACGTGGGTTTCTTGAATTTTTCCTGAATTTTTTTTTCCCCAGTTTTTGAACTAGTTTTCCTTTATTAATCTTGAGCTAGAGTAGTAGAAAATAAAGCCAAGTTGTTTTGTTGTTATTTGAAAATTTAGTGATATGTATGAATAAACATAAATACATACATAAAGAAATGTCACCTTCAAGAGATTGCTAAGAAATACAGACGCACAGGGTATTGGCTCTTGCTAGGTTAACTGGGGAGACATGTTGAGCTTTGGAAGTTCCATTTCAACATTGTGGCTTCTGCTAAAACTGTGTGTATGGGAACAGCAGGGAGGGAACAAATGGGCTGAGGCAAATGTCAAGATATTTCAGTGTAAACACAAATTTTCCCTGAGGCAAAAGCGAGCTCCATGTGACATGTATTGGGTAAGTAGCATTAACTATTCCTGATACTTCTTATAAACATGATCTGTAGCCTTGTGTGTGTTTGTATATTTGATTTTTTTTGAAATCTAGATGAGTTAGCTACCCATATTTCAATGATGTTCATATTCTGTCATCAAACAAATACCCTAACCAGTTTTCTACTTAGATTTCTTTAGTTTCTTGTTTGTTTTTAAGCAGAACTAGGGAAGTTGTTTTTTTCCAAAGCGTAATTGGTGACATAAAAGCATTTGAACTTCCAATATCTTCTATGTTACAGTGTGTGACCTTAAAATGTTTTATTAATGCTTTCACATTATTTGGGGCTTGTGTTTTTTAGGGATATGAAGCAGTTGCTCAGAAGTTTGCATCTATAAGAAGAATACGAGGTGATAACTATTGTGCTTTCAGAGCAACTCTTTTCCAGGCATTAAGCCAAGCTGCCCAGTTACCAAACTGGCTACAGAGTGAGGATTTGACTATGGTATGTCTCAAACTCTGATCTTCTGACAGTAGAGGAATATTTGTTCTAACCTATTTGATAATTTTATGATCTCATGTCTCTGTTCTATATCCTCACTTTTCAATATCCTTTGAACTGAGAAGTTGTAGTGTTCGATATTGGTGTTCGTGCACAGTAATTCTTTCAACTTGGAATTGAGTTCAGGTGCCCTTAGTTTCCAATTTATAATGTATGTAAATGTTACTGTAGTGCTGACTGTAATATAACTTGTCTGTCTTCATCTTGCCCTCTTGGTTTCTTTTTACTGCATGTAATATGGCAATAAGAGGTTTTCCACAAGATAGCTGCTAATAACAAAAAAGTATAGACAATTATTTTGACACTTGAGAAATCCTCAGCTTTTCAAAATTATCATGTGTATTCTTGTGTGCCATATACAGTCTTTCTAGGAAGTGGAATAGCAAATCGGATGCTGTAGGCTTTTCAGAATGTGTGTAATTACCTGTGTCTTAAATGTTACTTAAAATAAGCGTAAGAGCAACTCCAATCTGACATGAAGAACAGTACTTATGGAGCACTTATGATGTGCAAGCAAAACAAGGCATCTTCCTAAGAGCAGCAGAAGAATATTGCAGAGTTTGTCTTGTGTCAGCAAAGTCCGTTTGGTGGGATTGGTGAACATAGAAGAAACATGTGAGAAGCTACCTACACAAGAGTAACCCACCTCAGAAGAGTAAGGTTCCACTTGTCAGGATGCTGCTGGGAGTGTAAATGGTGAATGCCTGGTGCAGACTCTGTGTGTAGCAGTCCAGGTAGAATCACCCTGCTCTCAGTATTTTTCGGTATAGCTTAAAAGGCCATCTTAAAATTTCTCATTGTGGTCTCTATCGTTGTTAATTAAACATCTGATATGTTTTTGTAATTACTGATTAAAATAGTTCTATGAATGTTTTACTGTAGCAGTAAGTACATTGTAAAATGGTTTCCTTTTTATAAAAAAACCCACATTCTCTCAGCTGACAACCATTTCCACATAATCAGATTAAGAACATAGTTTCCCAGTGCTCCATTAAAGAGTGTGCAAACTTTTTCTCGAATGGTGTACTCTGCAGTTTTTAATGATCATCTTTTTTTCTTCCTGCTGGTTCATAGAGGAAAATGTGTCATATGATAATTAAAATTTTTTTAAAAAAAATTTTACAAAAAAAATTACAACTACAAACTAAACTGACTGAAATGAGAAATTATTATGCATCAAAGCAGAAGGCCTGGAGGAGAAATGTGTGTAGTGACAAGTACAGTATTTCCAGCACGTAGCTGGCAGTACAAATTTGTCAGTTTTTTGATGTTTTGTTGTTTTTAACTTAAAATGGTGTTTACATGCACACTTCTAGTTGTAGAAGTTACTGGCATATAATGTTTGATTATTTAGTTTTATGTGTCCAGTTAGCATAGGATGCCAGGCTGGAGGGGGAAGGTCTGTGTCTATCTGGCACATAGTTGGTTGCCATTAAAAAGAACATATTACTCATTTGGAATCCTGATAAAATGAAAACTGGCTGGTAATGGCTGATGGCATGTGTGCTGCTCTAGACAAGTATTTAATTCATAGTGAGACGCAAGGTGCTCTTCTAGTGGTAAAAGGGGTTAATAGATGAGGATAAAAAAACTGGCCGTGCAACTGCTAGGATATCCTTAAAAAGAAGTGTAAAAGCTCTTAACTGGTGTAGCTCATGAGCAGTAAAACAGGAAGTTCTGAGGCTAAAACATGATCTGATGCATCAACTAACTCTCAGGTTGTTTTCTTCTTCAATAAAAAACTGTCATAGAGTGCTTGAATTATGCTCTCTGAAAAGGAAACGTAAATTATGTGTCCTGGACAAAGTAATTTGCAGTCCACCAAGACTTCTGGTGGACGTCATCTTTCTCTCCTGTTGGTTTAGGGACACTTTCAAACACAGTCACTGTCATCTATCTCCTGGTGGCAGGATGTTTTAATTAAAAAAAAAAAAAAAAAAAAGGGCACCATAACTTGGTGATTCATTTTTCCAGTGCTTTTGTCTTTTGTTGTTCTGTAAATAATAATAGACCAATATTCTGACTGTTACCCAAAAAATGTAAAGAGATGGCTGTGTTTGGTTATGATCTCTTACTGTGACATAAGAGGGATTGTTTTAGGGTGCAGAATGTTAGAAAAAAAGTAAAACATGCAGGTTAGTGGCTTTCCCTTTCCAGACTTTTGACTTCAGGTCCCTTTTCTTCTCTCAACTTCCAGCTTCCTGAAAACTTGCTGAACAAGTATGACTGGATCAAGCAGTGGCAGCTAAAACGGAAACCGGGCAAGAAGACGGGAGAAATAAGTGATGAAATTAAAGAGTATTTAATACTTCTAAGGAAAAAGGTTGGAAAAATATTTGTTTGTTCTTGGTCACTTACAAATAAAAAAAAGTCAAAGATTTTTAAATGCGGTGAATTTAGCGTAAGGGTGCTTTCAGTAGTGAAAGTCACTTTTCTGTATATATACTGCAAAAAAGTCAAGTAAAGAATGTCTGTTTAGATATGTGAGAGAGATGTGATCCTTCACTGCTTGCAATAGCCTGATGCTGGAAATAATGTGAAGCAGCTCTGCAGAAAACTGTTAGACAGGTTTCAATGAAGAAATTAATGTATCAGAGTCACTTTTTGCCTCTATTATTTGAAGGAATGATATATACTATGGATAAATCCTGTTGCTATCTAGAGCAGGTCACGGAAAGAAAAATACAGAACAATGCTGAAGTAATATCAAAGGAGTAGATTTTGTTCCATTTTTATACACTTTTATTCGAGGTTAACGCCACAGGAACATGGCTGTGCCCTTTCAGTGTTGATTCTGTATTACCTCTCCCTCTAGGAGCTCTGGAACCTATTGAAAAAACTTCGGCTGGTCCTGTCTTACTGTGAATGCATAGTCTCTTTTTATGAAGGTTTTAAGAGTATTTTAAAGGCTGCATTTAAGCAGTTTGAGGGCTGGACTGAAATACATATTCTGAGTAACAGAAATATAAAGAATATGAATTATGTACGATCTATCCTTTTACTTTGCCTAAGGACCACTTAAAACAAAATCAGACTGAGCCTGACCTTGACAAGGCTACAGTTGTGTAAATATTCTTGTTTGCTTTTAAAAAGGCACAAGGCCCTTCATAAATTAAATTCCAAGTCCCTGTACTGAGCATCTGACAAATCACAGGTGGCTTTTGCAGCTCTTGCATGGTGACAGCTAGTGATTTGTTGTGTGATTGTTTGTTGGTTGGTTTTTTTTAGTGGAAGAATATAAGTGAAATCAAGGATCCCATTGAAAAACAAGAAGCTTGTGATAAATTGTTTAAAAATGAAGAGGAGGAATACAGTCTCTATGAAGCGCTGAAGTTTTTGATGCTTAATACTGCAATTGAATTATACAATGATGATAAAAATGGAAGGAGAGTGCCTGTCTTCTCCTGGTTACTGTTTGCACGGGATACATCTAGCAACCCTTGTCAGTTAATGCATAATCACTTGAATCATATTGGTCACACTGGAGGCCTTGAACAAGTAAGGAGAGATTGTTCTCACAGTGTTATTTTTATGTTTTGAACATTTTAGTTTCAGGTGGTTTAGGAAATCACCCAGCTTTTGTTGAGCTGGCTAAGTGGAATGGTGTAGTGTCTGGTCTTTTGTTGGGAAAAGTATATTAGAACTGCTTGCTTGTAGTGAGAGTTGGTAAAGACCCTCCTTTTAAACGCTGGATTTTTTCTGGCGGGTAACAAGTAACATTCTTTAGAAATAGGGTTTTCTGTTAATAGAACACTTGTATTAATCTCTTAACTGTTAGCTTTTTAAAAAATACCATAATAAAAGCTAATACTCAAATTATGAAGAGAAGATCACATGAGGCACATATATGTGGTGAATTCTGATAAGCTAATGACAATTACTGTGTTATCTGTGACATAAATGATATCACAAAAAAAAAACCCAAACCAAAGTGCAGTAGTTAATGAGCTGAATGGTCTGAAAGATTTCAGAAACATCCATTTTAAAAAAAGCCCATTAAATACTTTGCAGGTGGGATACTGCACTTAAATTCACTACTTAATTATAGACACTAGAAGCATGGAAGTATTATGTTTTGTTTCTGTTTATTGTCTTAAAAAACTGAGAAATATAGTATAGATGGGACAGTTTGCCGCTACTTTTAAATTAGGTGATTCATTGGTGACTTCTTTGCTGCTCAGTTTATTCAAGAAGTTATGTCGCCTATTTTTGTGCTGACTAGATTTGTTTATTTCAGCAATATTCTTTGTAAATTGTTATTTAGAATAGGGTATGCTTGCCACTGTAGTAGACAAGATAGAAGTTTTTTTTTTCAGCTTCTTTCTCTGAATTCCTTTTCCTGTCAACAGATTGTAGGGGCTTTCCATTTACATTTTGTTTGGCTGGAGAGTTCAGAATATCCTCTAAGAGTGAATGTATCATTGCCTGAAACCTGCTCTTACCTGGGTTTGGTGAATTAACAGCATGAATACTGATACAGGACAATGTCTTTCCTACTTGTTCGTGGTGGAAGGGAAGTTGGATTCTCTGTGTAAAGTAGCTTTCTTTAGGATTAATATGCCCCTACTATGCCCCTGTGGGTGTGAAGAGCTTCATGTTAAGTACATGTTATCATAGAGATACACGATTGAGATACTAGAGATGCTCGTGTATGTGCATTCTCACTTCATAATTATTTTTTTCCCGAAAAATTACATCTGATAGGTGTTACTTTTGTAGTTTTATGAGAAAAATGTTGTAAAAAGTACGTTTAATTTTACACATATATTTGCTTTTTTTGCAATGTAGGTGGAAATGTTTCTTCTTGCTTATGCTCTGCAGTATACCATCCAAGTGTATCGGCTCTATAAGTATAGCACTGATGAATTCATCACACTTTATCCCAATGACCCGGAGGAGGATTGGCCTGTGGTGACTCTCATAACTGAAGATGACAGACATTATAATATTCCAGTCAGAATGTGCCAAGAGACAATGCTGTAAACAAGTGATTTTTGGCAGACAAATCTCTGCTGCTTATTGAGGTTTCCAGGGCTGTTTAGAAATGGGACAATGACAAAATCCACACTATTAAATCTACAACAACTTGAAATCTGTGTTTTGGAAGTTGACACCTGACATGAAATATCAAATAGGTATTATCTTAAATAGTAAAAGTTTTGCAAGCATGGCTTTTGTTGTCCATTTAGGAAAAAAAAAAAAGGAAAAGAAACTTCTGTAGTTGTTTTTTTTTTTTTTTTGAAGGGCTTACTCTGAATAGGATTGCAAAAACTATATATTTATTTCTTTTAAGGATAGTGAGGCTCTGGGGTAAGAAAGTAAGGTGGCAGTGTCCTGGCTGATATTTTTAATGGTGCTTAGAAGCAATTATACAAATCTTGGATCTTGGGAAGTAATATAATGCTTTTGCAGTTGGAATTTAATGCCTGCCACGATTTATGCTATAAGAGAGATGTTACTTAAAGTCTTCTAATGCTTTGGGTTTATTTTTTCTACATGAGCATCTCATATTTAGGAGCCAGTTGTCTGTTACACTGAAAATGTACAGACAACCCCTGGAGAGGAACATGGCAAATGTAATAAAGGAGTATAAAAGTTGTTTGATAGTGCGTCACAAATTGAAAAACTACACAGAATTCCTGCTTAAGCAATGATAGCTGATAGGAGATAATCACATGCCTGTCAACTTCCATGTCTGTTCACATTATTGTTCCAGTAATGTTAAACCTCACTGACAGCTACTATGGAAAACATCAGGATTTTAATTTGTCCACGGAGTGCAGTAGATGGAAATAAACTTCTAGTGCAGCTTACTCCTCCCAAGAGTGGAGATGTGGGAGGTTGTTTCTGCCTACAGTTATTTATTATGCTTTGTACTGAAAGACTACAGCATGTATCAGATGCTGGGAGTGCTAAAAAAAAACCTTTAAAATCATTAAAAAATCAAGCATTCAGCTTTTAGTTTAAAGTGGAAATGTGCCCTACAGATGACTCTTGAAACAAGAGAGTGAAAGCTGATTTAACTGAAATGCTCGTCATAGGCAGTTGGCTTCTCTTAGAAGGCTGCCTTAAATAAACGGGATAAGATGATAAAAACTATTCATTTGAATATTCTGGAGGAGATGGCATGCAAAAGTTTTCTGCTTTGTTCTACATGAAATTAATTTAACTATTATTGTGCAAGGTACACAATGAGAATGTGTATTCACTATGTTCTAAAATGTCTTTTATACAAAAGTTAATGAGGTTCATCATGTACTCAGTGTTATATTTGTCATGTTGTCTTTGCCTTTTAAAACAACTAGCTTGTTACTGAACATTTCTGGGAGCTACAAGGGAATAACAATAAACTTAATAAATTAATCTGGCAGTATTTTGTTTCTTGTTTCATGGCCTGTTCTCTGTCTTGGTTTATATTTTTGATGTTTTGATTTCAAAATCCATGTTCAAGTTCGTTTGTTCTTGAAGGCTGCAAAGCATTACCTATGTAAAGGAAGTAATTACTGGCTTTGCTGCGTATACATGGGCAGCAAAACCAAGTAATTCCCTGAATTGCTGTTACCCAAGAAAAGCTGAAGAGGAAAGAAAAAGAAATTATCTTTTGCAACTCACTTAACCCTGATAAAAAAGCTGTAGTTATCATTTAAATAACTGAAATTACCTAACTGTGCTATATTCTTGAGAATAAAACTTAACACCTCTTTGAAAAAGGTCACATTGTCACACATTTAGGGCAGTGGCTCTGTAAGTATGACAAAAGCTCCCAAGCAGAGCCTTTGTAGAGGCCTGTTTGCAGCCATTAGGTATGAAATCAATTCACGTAATTGGCTTATTTCTTGAACTTGGAAGGCAGGTCCGGGTACAAGGTACTTAAGTCATATTTTATGTATTTTTCACTAAAAACTGTTGCTATCTACACAGAGCTTTTATCTTGTCTTTATACTGTTTCTTAGGAAGAAACATGAAGTTAATGGATACTTAGCCTTAAGTTTCCTTTCTTTTGGTGGAAGAGTACAGCAGAAGTTCTTTGTGTGAAGGAAAAGAGAAGTTGCATTGCTGTAACATGTGGGAATATTTGGCTGTGAGTAGAGAGATGTGCTGAAGTGGTTCTGCAGCAGCAATTTAGCAAAGCTTAGAGTGGGTATGGCTCTGAGAAGCTTCATATGGTGTTTTGTGGGAGCTCACCCCAGGACCTGGTGTGTTTGGTTCAGGACTGTGAGTTTATTCAGATAGTTGAATCACAGCTTGACTAAATCTCAGCCAAGTTTATTTTTGTGTGACAGCAACAGCCCTCCCATCAAAAACTTGTGAAGGAGGGTGGAGAGCAAAAGTGGGAACTTTTATCTTACCCAAATGGTGGACATGGTCATCCATCCCTTTGTAGGTGTTAAGTGAAGTGGTGATAAGGAGCTCTTGCTTTGCACATCGAGTGCAGGGCTATTTGTCATCTTGTCCCCTGTATATAATAGTGTTGGTTGTGTAGCCTCTGCATCTTGTTTTCTTTTGGATGTAATTGCCATTTGTTTTTCCAGTATGCTAGCTGGCAGAATAGGCCCAAGAATGTCTGAAGAGGGCCAAATGTATTTCATGAATGCTCCCTTTTTAAAAAATGGTTGAAGATGACGGGGTGGTGTGTTCTGGAAGCTTCCTGCGATGAATATTTGTGCTGTGACATCGCCTAATGTGCTTCAGGCCAGATAGATTCAAAGAATACACCCATTTATAAATCTTTTGAGGAGAACTTTAAGCTTGCAGAAATGGAAAAGAAATGTTAATTCCACAGAGCTGGAAGTGAAGCAGGGAAGGTTCAGCATGGTACAGGCCTCTCAAGTAAGGTGGCTCTCTAGTCCCTTTTCCCCAGAGCACTCATTTCTGGAGAGGTGCTGATGGGTTCCCTTACTTCTATTAATAGCTTCTAAGTCGATGGGATGGCAAAAAACCTCTCCAAAAGAGTCAAAAAAGTCAAGTATATTGAGCCAAAGAACTAGTCAGTACTGACTAAAAATTGTTTTGTTGCAAATGTTGGGAGAATGCTGTGGCATCCTGGGAAGGAGGGGCACACTGAATGTGATCATCAGCTGACTCTTGCAGAGGATTCTTTGCCCAATTTGCCCGTTTTTGGAATTGTGTGGTTTGGGGTGGTGTTTTTAGACACCAGCCCACCAGGTCTTTGACTTGATTATATTGCCTTGGGGCTATTGCAGCAGTGGCTGCTGCAGGGGCTGTAGTAGCTGGCCTCTGCACATGATCTTCAATGTCAAGTTTTCGGTCTGACAAATACAATTTTTTTTTATTGAAAAAGCCTCATTATTATGTAGGCTGAACAGAGTAGGTGTTGTTCCCGCCCCCACCCCCACCCCATCTCTCTTACCTTTCTAGATTCAGATACTTCTTCAAGTGTTTGAGGCTTGCCAGGACGGGACAGAATTCAGACACTGCCGTTGTTAGATCTGTTGTGCACCCACACTAATTAAAAAAAAAAAAAAAAGCTACATTAATGATGAAACTAGTACTGTCCTTCTGAAACACTCTTGTGGCATTTCACAGGCCATTCGCTGGAAATGTTCCCTTGTAGCCTACAACTGGCCCCGGTCTCTGAGTGGCTCTGCAGAGGAGCCCCAGAGGCCCCCTGACACCCGCCGGGGGAGCTCTCCCTCCCCTCCCCGTGTGCCACCAGGTGTCACTGCAGGCCAGGGGACAGCACGCAGGGACAGCCCAGGGTCGCTGCTGCCCAGCTGGTGGCACCCGGAGCCCGCCCTCCCTTCGCAGGGCACAGAGAGGGCATCTGCTGACTTGCCCTTTCACCTTGGTGCTCCAGCAAACGCAAGGCGCAGTGACGGCACATAAATACCGACCGTGCTTAGGAAGTACGGTATGACTTAAAATGCTTTTTGCCTTGTGATCTGGTGATCTCAAAAGACCACGGTTTAGCAGCATCAGCTTTACCTTTACAGACCTGCATGACACGACATATTAGTTAAAATTAATAGTGCATAGGTAGATAAAAGACGATTTAAAAATGTGTGGAACACTGTGAAATGAAGTGGTAAGAAATTTGAGAATTTTGATTCCTTTACATTTTTATCTTTTTGAATATCAAGAAGTTAATCTGTTTCATACCTTGAATAAGAATCTACTGGTAGGGGTTGAGATTTGTAGCAAGTCCTCTCTTTGGTTGCTGAAGTATCTGGTCTTGGTTTGTATTCATCCAAACCTTCAGGTGATGTACTGAAATATGTGAGTCTTCACAGCCAGAATAATTCTGTAAAAGTTAGAATCTGAGACATGCTCATGAATTCTGAGCAGCTTCTAGGATAATTTACTCTCTCTTCACAGACACAAGGCTACATAGTGTCAAAAATTATGTATGGTGAGAAGTGTTGAGGTTGAATTCTCAGATTGTCAGAGAAAATAACTTTTAAAATGTATAAACCTGTTGGTTTCCAGACATTTGCAGGTGCACAAAGCATATTCTATTTTTACTGTCCTTATTATAGAGTGGAAAAACCGAATTCCAGCCATAGGTGTTTATAAAGATTTAATGTACCTAGAAAAACAGAATAAACATGATAATAACCTTCTATTACTGCCTATACTATTGTTACTGAATTGCTGAGATGACAAAAGTTATTTCTAGCTGAAAATGTATTCAGTGTAAAACAGTGCATCGGTAGACCACAGGATGTGACTGTAATAGGCTATATATTTAGAGATGGACCACTTGCTGGACTGTTACTGTCCTCATGTTTTTGAATGTTTTCTGCATTGTAAGATTTTTTTGGTTTTGCATGAAATGTAAGAGAAATAATAAATTATGTTGAGCAAGAAGGATGTACAGAATGGGCCATAAACCTGCAAAGTGGGGCCATTTCACTCAAATTCTTTCCAGAGCCCCCTTCTTTGAATGGACTTCTTTTTTTTTCAGTATTGCAAACATTTTGGCCTTTATTTTAAAGCAGAAAATCCGTGTGTTTTGATCAAAGAGTGGTTCTGCAGAGCTGAAAGTAAGAGCTTGAGTGAGAGCCTGCTTCTTGTCCCTTCTGGGCAGGTTCCTCTCTTGCTGCCAAGGTTCAGCTTCTCTGTCAGGGTGTAATGAACTTCATCGTGAGTACACTTGCATTTTGGGGGATTGTATTCCTTTCAGGAAGCCGGGAAGCAACAGTTAAGAGAAGTTGCTGTTCTATCACCTGAGGATGTCTTTTGAATTTATGGTGTTGAGGGGTGGGGGTGGGCAGAAGTATCTATAAAATATCTTTTCTGGACTCTTGTTATGCTACTTGGCTAATAGGGCTGAAAACAAGGAGGGAAGGGGGGGTTTTACAACTAAACCAGCAGGAAACCCACCAAACTTCAGGGAGTTAACATTTTATTTCCCTTGTGTTAAATAGCACTTGCACAGTGGCAGGCGAAATGGCCTCCTTCTGTGAGCCTCAGACCCTCATCTTCCATTCAGGCCCCCTAAGATCATCCCCAGCAAACACCCAGCTGGAGCATCACTGGCCTTCTGCACCTCCTGCAGGTATTACCACAGGGGACTGGCACATGGCACTTATGTACTAACTTTTAATGTCTAATATTAACACTACTTTTAGACAATCAACTCGTTCCATGGTGTTCATTTACTGATGAGCCCTCTTTAAAGCTCTCTTCACTCAGATGTTCTGGGTTTTGTCTCATCAAACCATGTTACAAACATAAAACCTCTTTCAATTACAAAAATATAGTCTTTTTAGAGCCAGTAGGTGAAAAAGAAAAATAAGTTGAAGCAATGCTTAGGGCTGTTTAAAGGAAATCTGTGACAGCTCCCACAATCAACCAGTTTGTAAGACTCCCAGATGAAAGGTCCAGGTACCCCCATCACCCCATCCCATGGATGCTCATTCTGATGTGTCTGGCTTCCCAAAGAGAAGATGTAAAAAAAACCACAGAAAATTTGAAGGAAATAACGATGTGAAATTTCCTTTGAGGAGCCAGGATAGAACATGTAAGATCTGCAGTTCTGTTGCACCGCAGGGACTGTGTTAACCTCAGTGGGGCTTGCCACCAAAACCACCTGATTCTTCAAAGAGATACTGCACTGGCTGATGTATGAATTAAGTACCCATTCATGGCGGGTGGGCTCAGCATAGAGCAATCTATTTTGGCTGTAGTTTCGGGAGCATGGCTCCAGCTGCCAGGAAAATGTTTCTCTACTCATGAGACACAGGAAGATTCTGTACCTTTTATGTCACATAGGGGAGACCCATTTTTCACAGCTACAGAGCAGCCTGTGTAGAGAGTTAAAAATTACTGCTTGACTTTCTCCTGGGTTGCATCTTCCTCGGCAGCCACTCCTAAGCTTTGGTTTTCCTCCCTTCGTGTCACAGTGACTGGGAGAGTATTCACTGTGATCATCCAACACCTTGCTGGGAAGTGTCATTTACAGACAAGCCCAGCCAAAAGGCAACAGCAGGGCTTCTGCTCTCTTAGTGCCATACCTCTGTCAGTGTCAGTATTTTTATACCTGTTTGTGGTAAATATAGCCCTTTTCTGTTCCTTGGCACAGAACAGATCTTCCCCCAGCAGCACAGATGCTATAAAACTCCAGCATAGCCATGTCCCCCTACTTTGTCAATGATTACTGGACACAAAAGCAAATGCTACACAGCACCACCCACAGGCGGAAGGTTTCTGTCTGGGATTGGGTACTCTCTCATCTAAGGTCTTTGCATGCCCTTTGGGGAAATAAACTGGATTATGTTTCAGAATATATCATTGATGGAAGAGCTAATTGTCATCATTACTGATAGAGTCAGAGGAGGGGCTGCTGATGGGAGGGAGGGAGAGAGACTTTCAAGACTACAGGCTAAGAAGGTGAAGTAATAATGCTATTTGACATCATACTGCATGTCTTACTTCTTACCCGTTTCAGATCAGACCATTTCTTGCTTATGAAGAGCAAAATAAAGACTATAAGGTTGTTTAAGAGAAGTCAAAATCACCGCCATGTGACTGTTTACATTCTTTGGCCTTGCTCAGTCTGCTCAAAACAAAGCAGTGTGGCAAGTAATTTTCAAACCTGTTTCCAAACAGGCTCTGGCTTTCCAAACCATGGGGATGTTGGCTTCCTTGACCCTGCCCTCATAAGCAGGCATGGACAGCCGTCAGGCACAAGGGTAGTATCTTTTTCTAAGCCCTAACAGAGCCTGGGGGGTTTTTTTCCTGGTTTTTTTTTTTTTTTTTTGGCATGGCCTCCTGCCAGGCCAGTGCTCTGGGCAGGGAGAGCTTGGACAAGGTCAGGGCACGCTCTGTGCAAGCAGCCATGGGACAGCAGTGGCGGGTGCCAGCAGCTAACGAGTGTGTGCCTGTGGGCGGTGAAGGGAGTTATCGTCTGCTGATGTAGGTGACCTAATTATATTGCCTGCCTCAGTCAGCATTCCCAGTCTCTGGCAGGAATGTGACCATACATAAGCTGATCCTTTCTCTAGCCATGGCTGGAGAGTGCAAAGGGGGAGCTGGACATGGCAAGAGCCACAGCCAGTTCAGGTTCTCTGAAAGGTCCCCTGGACAGCCCTGCACCAAAGTCTAGGAGAAACAGAGCTGCTGTTCCCAGCAGGGAACAGGGAAGATGGGACACACCCCATGGAGGTCAGGAAACTGCCAACCCCTGCACGCTATTGGTGATATGGCCTCAGATGCCAGTGAGATGGGAGGGTGGTCATGGAGCCCCAAGGAAAGAAGACAAGAGGAAACAGGAAGGAATTGAAGGACTGACAAGATGTGGGGAATCCTAAGGCTGCCTGAAATTGAAAGCAGTATGTGAGGAGGTCATTTTGTGGGCTGGAGAAGTCGGGCTTCTCTCTTAAAGCATAGTCTGGGTCTCTGCTGTGGGGCAGCATGAGGAGGGCTGAGGCAGCAGGGCCCTGGGGTGGTCATGAGGAAAGTATGAGCAAAGCCCAACCATCGCACCTCTCCAAGACCATTTTAAAAACACTAGCTGCTCAAGTGTCAAATCAGGAGACATTAAAAGCTCTGATCCCATAGTCAGTCTTCTCACTGGCCCTGGGCAGCTCAGATTTAGTCATTTGGGAGTACTCAAGGAACGTGTTCAAAATAAAACATTTTTGATTAAGAATGTTTTTGCAGCTTCATAAGAACAGATTTGGTGACTTGCCAGATGGATAGATAAAGCATCTTCTTATGACATTGCTTTGGCCTGATGAGAACAATGCTCTCCTTTTAAATACTAAGTCTTTATTTAACAGGAATTATAGAAGTATTTGATTTGGTATGGAAAAAGTATTCTGACCATGGTATTTCCATATCAACAACACTTGGAGGTTTTGTAGAAATAAAGAGCTTGTCTTGCATCATTTTATGGATACCTTTGGATTTCATTAACTTCAAGTTAAGACCTTGCAGTTGGCAGCATCATTCTCATAATTCAAAAACAATTTGCGTGTTGGATTAGTTTCTCACCAGGAGGTATATTTTGCTTGTTCCAAATGAGAAGAGCATTTTAGACCTTGTCAGATTATCAGAATTAATAAAACAGAAGAAATGAAAACCATTAATCATATGCAAACTGTTAGAACTTTAATTAAAGTAATTAGAATATGAAAGCTATTGGACAATATTGGAGCACAGATCCCCCTCAAAGAAAGCATAGATCATTCTTTTTAACAATGCAAAAACATACATCTCTGCTAAATACATAAGAGCACTCAATTTTAATGCAACACATACTTTTATACTTCCGACCTTAGCAATGATTTAAAAATGTACAAAGTTGTAACCTTCATTGGTTTCTTTAGAGTTTAAAGAAAACCCACATGTTTAAAGCAAAGCAAAATGGTCAGTAAAAAACCCCAAACCAGTAGCTATAGCATGAGTACAAATTACAGAAAGCAACATTTATTTTGACAGAAATCAACTAGAATTCTACAAGTGTGATAGAAAATGATGCATGAGGTAACATTTCATTTAAAATCTAGGATCCCTGTACTGTAGTTCCAAATGGTGCTCTGGCTTGACACCTACAGTTCTTGCAAAAATTGACTTGTTTCAGTAGTTAAGGATGGCTATTAGGCACACTGCTTTGCATAAAGACAGCTTTATCCTAAGGGAAGAATTTGAATCTGATGCTGAAAGATATTCTGAAAGACATGAAAACCAAGTGATACCTCTCAGGTGAAATATGCATTTCCCTAGTTCTCAAATTACCTTGAAATTACAGAAACAAACTGAAAAATGGGGCCTTTTCTCTAGAGAATTTTTCCATCCCAATGCAACTTCAGCAAAGTGTGGCCAGTTACTGCTCTTGCCTCTTTCAGCATTGTAAGCCTGCTGAGAACAGAACAATATGTTGTCGTGCAGAATAATCCGTGATCAGAGGGTCAGGTCAGGAAAAGATAAGGCTCCCAAACTTTCTTTCCCCTCTTTACTAAGGAAGAGTCTTCAGATTTTGGGCTGCTTGTTTTGAGGATCCTCCTTCCAGACACTACTCCTCAGTCCAATTATAAAAGTATTTCCACAAAACTAAAAACAAGTCAATTTTAGAGAACGCAAAGGCACAATTAGAACATGCAAATATTCTAATTTTTAGGCATTTCTGTGGCACTGTTCCCTGTATTATCCAAGCATCCTTCACCAGCATTAGTTAATGTTACCCTTATAGCACCCCTCTGAGACTGGAGAACCTTCTATCCTTGTAGTGTTATGTTACAAATGGTGGAGTCTGACCTTGCATGATGTGGTCAAAGCTATCTTTGTTCAGAAACTCCATCTCTTTTAAGAGACTTCCTGGGAGTTAAATCTACATGGTTTGGTTCTCCTCCATGATGATTTCCTGCTGTGAAGACAAAATAGTCCTCATCTGCTGCTCTGCACTTTAGGTCTTGCTCAACCTTTGTAGTTTCCTCCTGGGGTGACCTTGTGGCAGGCCCTGCTCAAGTATGCAAAGACAGAGAGAGCAGGGTGTGTGATACTGGCTTCTCCATTGCAAAAGCTGAGATAGTTTGCACTGTAAAGTTTGTCTTTTCTAGTAACTCGTATCTAGTAAGACTGCCTGATAACCTTTACAAGCCAGCGAACCTTTCACGAAAGACGATAAATGAAGGTTCTCTCTGCCCACCAGTATGGTCCTTGCAGGGTAACACAGTGCAGGGTGCTTGCAAAAGATGCTTCAACTCATTCATTTGCCGCCATCTGTCTGTCTCTCTCCCGATACACACGCTCACTCCTCTACACTCTTATGTGCTCCTCCTCAGGCACTCCCAGAAGCTTTCTGTCCCATATAGGTCAAGCAAGGTTTCTCAAGCTTGGGAATCCTGCTAGGCCATGCTGCCAAAGCACTATGAAATGCATTGCAGCCATTCCACCAGACACGGGTCTTGGTCTGCAGTTTGAATTTCTGTGGCCTGTGGCAGTAACATGCCCTGCCAGCGTTACAGAAGAAGTTGCACAAGCTCTGACAATACCTGCAGTCTTATCTTAAAGTCCACCAGCAATGGGCAGTGTCTGTTTTCCAGCCAGCTCGGGGGAGGATCACTGCCACCAGCTCACACCCAGCGGTGGAGTGACAAGCCATCAAACCACATCTTTCCAAAGAAGCTCTCTGCTCCCTGCCTCAAGCCATCCTCGCACTCAGCGGATGAGCTCTGGAGTCCTCCAGCCATGCCAATGTCTTACTACAAACCCTGATAGGCTCCTGGCTTCATAAAACTAAGGCAAAGGAAATAACACCAAAAGCAGATCTAAAATAAGGGAGAAGATAGAGCAGTATTCTGGAAGATGAAAACCTGACATAATTTGAGCTTGACTGCCTTTGTGATGGTGGGGGCTGTTTCTGCCCAGTTTGAAAACACATGTTGAGTTTTGCATCTTGTGCGTTTGCTTTTAAAAAATACTATAGATACTGCAGATATTTTTATCAAACCTTAAGTAAGTAAAGTGAAAAACCTGTTGATGCTAATAAGTAAGAGTATGTCATCTACAAAAATAGGTCCCTTTAACTTTTTTGGAGTTTTTCCTTTTGCAATTTTGTGGTGCTTGCAAAGTCTGAAGATAAAATCAGTTGATCTAAGTAACCAGTAAATTTGCTGCCTGTAGCCTTCCAGTTGTTTTGTTATAGCTCAGGAGGGATTTTTTTTGTTCATCATAATAGCACCCCAAAGCAGAGTTACATTAGTGCTGCTTTGGAGAGCAAACTACAAAGTTGAGTGATGAACATTAGTTCCAGGCTCTGCTGTTTTCTGCATGTGCACATATACCTTACTTTCCACCCAGGCAGTATTCTCATTAAAAGTTAATGCAATTAATTTTCTTTTTTTTCAGTTCTGCAATTTTTTCTTTGCATTTCTGTTGTGGGTTTCTTTTCCTGAATTATGGATAAAGCTGCTGTTCCAATTTTTAAATACATCCTTTCCTAAGAGGGGATTTAAATGCTCTCATTTGCAGATAGGCCAAGCCATTTTATTACATAAATATAACTATTTACTTTGCATTACCTTGATTACAGAGAGGAGTTATGAGAAAGGGTAGCTTTTTTTTTTAAACACTGAATGATGCACAGGAAGAGAGATGGGAGGAAGCAGGTAATAGACGCAATTGCTCTGCTGTTTTCAGGCGGTTTTGCTTTGAGAGTTAATGGGAAAAGTGCAGAACAGTACTCAAATACTTTGTCTGTGGATACAATAACTTATTTTTGCTTTGCCCTTTTTGTGGGCTCCCAGAGGGTGGGAGGATACTGTACAGCTGGTTCTGCAATATGAACATTTTGTCATCAGCAAAAGAATCTGTGCAGCTCAGATTTTTGCTCACGTCTACATTGTAGACCCCTAATAGGCACTATCTCTCAAGCCTGAACTGAAAGCCTAAAAAAACAGACAAGTAACCTGAAGTCCTTTAAGATGAAGGGACCCCTCTAGGTTCCTGGTTGAATCACAGAACAATTTAGGCAGGAAGGGGATTGCAGCCAGTTATCTTGTAAAGTCACCGTCCACTCAAAGCAGGACCACCTTAGACATTGGACCAAGCTGCTCATGTCCAGATGACTTTTAAACTTAATGGATTGCCCCTGTTAATCAGGCTCTTGAATCTGTTGTTATACATTCAGTTGTGAAATATATGAAGTCTACGTGCCTCAAACTATTCTGTGCTGCTCCGGGGATGCAGTGCTAACTTTGCTGTAGAAGTTTGGGTCATGGTCTTACGGATCATTAGAAAGTCACAAAGTGACTGGTGTTAAGAAATGAACTTGAATTAATTAATTCTTGATTTTAAATAAAGACACCCCCCAATTCTTCTACTTTCTGGCTCTCCTTTTCAGCTTAGCAAATGAGAAGTAAAAAACAGTCCATCAAAGAAGAGTTTTGTTGTAAGCTACTTTTTAATCACAGCATTACTTGACATTCAGTCAGCATGACAATTACATTTTCCTTCTCAAAATGCCAACAGACAAAATGAGCCTAGCAGGAGCCTTCAGAAGAAAATAAGGAAATGTCTGAAGACACTGAACTAGGAATAACAGAAAATGAGGTAAAACCAATAAATTGATTTGAGGAGTGACAAGGCTTGGTAATACTAAGGAAAATTTTCCCCTCAGGATTACAGGCAAAAGAGGACCTAGAAATATACTGCCATTCTTTGTTTTACTAAGACAGAGTGTATATCGTGACTGTGAAATGCTGAGACTGAAGCTCACTAACTGTACAATTAATTTCCACGATCTGCAGCCAAAATGCCCTTCTGTGCAAGTCCGCGCTCCAAGCTGAGCTTAAAGCTCTGCCCCCATATTTTGTCTTTAGCCTTTTTGTTCAGAAGGTGCCAATTACTGAGAAGTCTGGCAATGGTTTTGCTGAGGATTGCATCTATGCACTGACAATTGAACTTGGCTCTCCAAAGAAAATCCACACAGGCTGTCCGAGCCCGAGCTTGGAGCCAGGGCTACCCTGCATCCCATGCCCTTCTGCTGCTCCGCAGGGCTGCCACAGCTTGCGACCACGCTTGGACCAAGTTTGCTGCTAAGCTAACAATTCTGCCTTGTTTCATGAAGCTGTCAGGCTGCTATACAGTGTGTTGCAGAATAAATTTGGAGCTCTTCATTCCACCTGGTATTCTGCCACAAACCCCCACAGCCCGCTCCGCACCATACCCCCTCCACAGCAGCTTGCTCCCTCCAAAAGGGATGGTTTTCTGCAGTTGAATTCTTGTAAAAAAACAAACATGAATGGGAGAAGGGAATCCTAACATTTTATGATTTACTTGGTATTTGAGAAATGCCAATTTTACACCAAAATTGTGATAATTTTGTCTTGTGTTTAATTAACATTTATGTGATGTTTCCTTAATTCAGCCCTGCCAGTTACTCAGAAACAGGAAACTATGTAGTGCCTCCTCGCTACACATTATAAAACCTTTATGCTGGTTTATTTCTGCTTGAATCATCTTCTAAGATGTTTCATACTCCTCTCTCTGAAGAGTCCTTCACTTGGAAACCAAAATACTTAGAAGTGGTGTTGCACTGACACACAGTTCCTCATCCTTCAGTCCCTCTATAGGGCAGCTGAAAGGGAAATGGCAGCAACCACAGCTCTGGTGTTTTCTGCCCTCTGATTCCCCGATCTCCACACCATGCTGTTGTCTTTAGGATGGATATATATTACCCATAAGATTTTCAACATGTCCTCTTTCTCTCCCATTCCAGCCTACTGATCTAAATCATGCTTTAGCCTACTGGTATAGGTCTGCTGTTTTATTTACTCTTTATGTAGCTTTAAATTGCAATTTTTAAAAATACCTTAGTACAAGTCCCACATTAAAATTGTGTTTAAACTTGTTTGTGTTTAGACTTCCTTGTTCCAATGAACTATACAGAGGTTGTAATAAAAATGCCTGTGCATCACTCTTGTATACACACCCATATACATATACATGGCCTTCCAAAACACTAATCCTGCAACTATCCTCCGGTAACAACCAGCTGCACTCAAGCCTGCGCCAACCATGCTACAACAACAGAATCTCTGAGAGACAGAGCCAATACTGCTGCCATGCCATTCCCTACACTGTCCCACACTTCGCTGAGGATGCTGGCAGTGGGGCTGGGATGCTCGAGCTGCAGGATGCTCAGTTCCTGTTGCCACCTTGCAGCCCAAAACGAAAGTATGTCTGACAACTCTGGTGCCTGGGCCTGAAAGCATCCTTTCTCCCTTCTTTTTAAGCATGAGGCGCCATCCCACAAAAGCAGGCACTCCTGCCTTCAAAAGGTTTCTGTTCATGTGCCGTGGCCTGCCCTGAATCAGCTGCATTCATCAGCTAACCCTCCGTCTCGGGCTGCTCCTCTCTGGCTGCAGATTTGGCGAAACACCGAGCAAGAGCCAGATATAAATCTCCTGCTCAAAAGAAATATTTAGCAGAAAAAAAAGTAGAAAACAAAAGACTTCTCTGTTACTTACCCAATCCTCTCACTCAGGGTGGCTCTATCTAACAAGCAGGGAACTGAGCCCTCCTGCCTGGAATGGCTGTGCCAGGGGGATGGGGAGCGGGACTGCCCCACGCCTTGGGAACCCGCACCCAAATGGCCTCAGGCACTGGATGAGAAATGCATAGCTTTGTCCATCAAGTCCACGGCTTGGTAAGAGTGAGAACCTGCTTAGGGCAGTGAGGGAAAAATCCGGAGTGTTTCCTGTTAATTCTGAAAAGGGAAAGCTCAGGACAAGTTAACACAATTTTGCATATGTATTAAAAGCTGAGGAACATTAATCCACAGCTTATTGGTGTTCTGCTCTTATGTCCCACTGTGTGAATCGTTCTGCAACATAAGATGTAGGATGCAGATCAACTTTTCTCCTCTTTTTATTGTAACCCTGATTGTATAACTCAGTCCGGAAAGGCCAAGTCTCCACATGTATTTGTTGAGATGACTGTGCTCCAGCTCTCTGACACAGAAACGTAACAGGTTTCTATTGTAAAATAATTACCATAGAGATAGATAGCCATTTCATAAGCAATAACACAAGAGAGAGACAGCTAAGCCATTTTACTAGAACTCAGGGAAGTCCTTTTGGAAAGGAAAAAGTGTGGAATGGTGTACGCACGAGCATCTGCTTCAGATACTAGAATCAGTAACGCTCCGACTGGAGCTTCGGCCATAGAGGATGGCTGCCCACTCCCAGCCTGTAACGCTAGGCCATGCTGTTCCACCAGCCCAGCTAATTTGCCACTGAGTGGGAGCTGGAGCAGCAACTTTTCAGGTGGTCGCTGAAGCTTCTGCCAATAGTACCCAGAAACATAACCAGTGCCTGCAAGGGACAGAGAAATAGCAACCTGGACATACCCCCTTCCTGCTGAGCACCCTGCCTGCACCACAGTGAGCATCTGAACCAGCATGAGGGGCTGGCTTGGAATCGCTGCAGAAATGTCATCACGTTTTGTTAATCCAGCAGAGCAACAAAAAGAAATACATGACCTGCAGGAAGCAGAAAGAGATGCAATGCACGTGTCTTTATGTGACTGCTTGAATCCTCACCCAAATCCCACCACTCCTGCACTCATTCAGTATCTTGCAAAATAAAGGACTAGTAAGTATTACCCACACAAGTGAAAATTTATCTTTTACAATACCATTAGTTTATCTCTATGACCCATAATTCAACTCTTGTATTTGTTCAACTTTTATGTAAAGCACAAGCCTCTGGGTCTTCCTTTCATTTGTTATCAAATTTTTACTTTTTGGTGCAATTACTACCTTGAAACCTACATTGGTAACACTCAACATTTTTGAAAAATACTGCTGTTTGAATTTTAGTCACGTACCAAAGAAATATTACACAAAAATATTTTCTTGCTTCATCTCTACAGTTCCTGAAAAACTGTATCTTGTGGACTTGAATACAAATGTACTGGAGAAACCAAAACTACATGAATAGAGGAGACCTCAAATGGTCACTGTGATCTGTAACAGTCTATATACACATTATATACATATGACTGTTTGAGAACCTGTATTCATGAACGTGCACAGACTACATACTGCACACATTACTTTGTCTTTGTTTTAAACTACTATCAAAACCAGGATTTACCCCATGGTGGCACAGAAAAACACGGTAAATGGATTTAGTCTTACCATTCTTGTGCCACTGCTCATTAACTGAGAAGTGATGTTGCAAATCAGTCAGTTAACACAATAATTTCTAGCTTTTTTTCTTATTGCATTTGCACATGTAACAAATTGGTACAAATGTTTCCAGTAAAATGTAAAGTTCATTGATACAATGCCTTTCATGATGGCCATAATTGGTTACTAGTCAACTCCGTAGTTTTGTAGAGACAAATCTAGCTGAACTTGGAAAAATAGGAAACATATTGTAGTTTAAAATAAATGTACAGAATATACAATATATATATATTTATACACATGTGTATGTCTACATACACATATATTGATAAAACATTTAAAGTAATGTTTAGTTTTGATCAGTTCTCTGAGTGCTGGGACTACCTGGCAAATAAATCTAGGAATTTGTCCACAATTAAATAATAATTTCCACAACTTAGAAAAATATACTTTTACTAAATAAGGTTTAAATTAACTCATTTATGGATATAGGATGGAGGATAATGGTTTCCAGACTCTGACGTGATTAAATCTGAAAGAACTCAAGGTACTACGGACCGATAATGAACGCTGCCCTGCAGCCAAACACAGAAGAGCACAGAAATACAAGCTGCTGCCGCAGCCATCATCAGTGGCACCCCAAACTTCCCTGGTCACCTTTTACACAGGCTTCAATTCCACCCAACTTGAGTCACCCACCCGACCTCACGCTCTGTTATTTAACCCACTTCAGCCACAGCCACACAGCGCCCACCGCCCTGCTCCGTGCACAGCACTGGTGTGAGCAGCTCCCAGCTCCCACATAATGCTTGCCTTGAGAGCAAACATATAAACAAGAGTCCCTAATTCTCAACTTGGAGGACCACCAGTCCTTGAGCTTCACCACACGGATTTTGACCTACTGCATAGGTAAATATATTATAGCAAAACAGACATATGAATGTGTGTGCATGTGTATATAAGTATACATACATATACACACACTTGAGTATGTGTATCTCTATATAAAAAATTTCATGGAGCTATGTGTAGTAACGTGATATACCACGGTATCCTGCATATGTTATCATCTGTGTTTTTTTTTTAATATAGAGGCACCAGAAATAAGTACATAGAGCAAATCAACCTTTGAAAATTAAAGTTAGATCAGTGGACAAGAACTTTGGTAAAGCTTATCAATATTTTTTTTTGCTTTGTTTAAATACAGTTGTAGTCTATCAGTTGCCATCACCCTCTTCAGAAGAGGAAAGTGCATGTTTTTTTTCCCTAAAGAAAATCATATGTAAGGTGGGGCTTAATGATTCAAGAAAATTCTGAATTAAGTGTTTACATTTTTCAAAAGATTACTATCTTTCTGCTGGAATGAAAGCTAAATAGAGTTCTTGTCCTGTGTGTATTTTATTTATCATATACATACATACATATATAAATTTATATGTATGTATGCCTCTGTTTATGTACCTGTGTGTGTATATATACATCCACACACTTTTAACATGAGAGAAGAACCTGTTTTTCTCCACTTTGCATGTGGAGACTTACATGTTCCTCCCTGTCTTTTACCCTGTGCAGTATAAGCTCTAGTGATGAGGCCAAACAAAAAGATATAGTTCACCATAGTATATTAGTTTATGTAGCAAAGTCATTTTCAAGCAAGTAAAATAAAGCTCTGTATTCCAACTTCTTTTCCTTTACATTTCGCATGAAGAAAAGGAAGGAGAAGGAAAGAGGGGAGGGAGAAGGATTATGGCAGTAGCATTGAGCCAGTGGCATGTGCCAGTGTGCACGTGTGAGCATGCAAGTGCATGCCCACACACACACACACATGCACAGAGAGCAGGGCTTTGGTTGACAAATGTAGATTGTCCAGAGAAGGTAGATGCATAAGTAAGGAAGACTCTACAGTGATGCAATTGTATCTTTTATGTTTGCATGGAGTGAGAAAACAAATTCAATTGGGGAAAAAAAAAAAAAAACAAAAGAAGCAAAGACCTCTTTTTAGGTCCCTCATCAGTGAGAGCATACTCAGTATGCTAGAGAATTTATCTGAAACCTTTTAAATCAAGGCCTCTTTATTACAAAAATAAAAACGAACAAACAAAAAAGTATGAGAGACGACAAGATGCTGAAGTGTCACTCCAATCGTCCCTGCAGAGAACAATTGCATCCCATTTATTATTCATTCTCTTCTCTCATTTCTACGATGTCTGTCATTTCCTCCGTGTGAGGCATGTCGGTCATTGCAGAGTCTTCACCTTCTACAGCTGTCTCATTCTCAGTCCTCTTCTTTTTCTAGATTGAAACAAGTATTCACACACCTATCAGTAAGTTGCGCATGAACACACTCCTACAAACTTTCTGCACTTGGGAGTAGTCAGGTGGGAACCTGGTTTGTTTAGAGCATTTTAGTAAAAACTAGAATATAAAACTCATATCTGTGGCTTGTCCTATATAACCCTAATAACTTGGATTAACTTAGAAGATTTTCATAACCTTTCTGGGGCTCAGCTTTCTCCTTTCTAACATAAATGCAATCATAGAGGCATTTTTTATGCTAAGCAACATCCAAGCCAGGCTTCAGCCATGACTGGAGGGAAGAGAGCATCTGGAATCTTTTACATCACAGACTTCTTATTAAAAAAAAACCACAAACAAACAAAACCCCCAACAAAATATGAGAGAACAAAAGCTACTTTAGGGAATGAAACAGAGGTGGCAACCTAATTTCTCGAATGTCAAACTTCAGGCATTTTACAACATGTGAACATTCTGGCTTTTCTTGGTACTGCTGATCCACTGTGATCTGCCACCTAACCAAGGCCAGGCAATATTAAGAGTATTTTTGGCTAGCAGGAGCAGGAGGTCATTCAAGAGTCCTATGATTCATCCAGGATGTCCTGGATTAGTAAAGCGAAGAAGCATTCAACCCCCTACAAAACAAGTTGAAGCATCTGTTCCTTATTACCCATTTCTCAGCAGGCTGACCAGTTTTACAGAAAACAATTGGACAGCTGACAAAATATCCCCCACAGGTACTATGGATTCAGCTGAGCTGGGTATGTCAGAGTTTCAAAATTTCAGAGGTGTCTACAAAACACTTGATTTGCAGCTCTCAAACTGTAGGTGACAGCAACTTGGTGCACAGAGCTACTGGTTGGCTCTGCCACTGCCACTGCCACATTGAATAAAGAATAAATTAGGTTGGCACAGTTATTACCACTACTACCTGCACTCACCACTGCAAAAAATGAAGCACCTGGTTAGAAACACTCTATGAGTTATGACTGTAACAAACATGCAATGAGGATATTAGTCCAATGTTGTGAAACCACAGGCCAGGAACAGGCCATTTCAGAGTCTACAGGATTTTCTCTTTTGTTCTCAAGAAAAACATGACAGATTAACCATGGTAGAGATCATGATTCTTCTACTGTCTTATGAACCTTGCACACTTCGATCTGTTGCCATGGCCTGCACTGTTGATACATATCAAAACTGATTTTAGGTTGTTCCAATATAATGCTTTTAGATATTCCATCTTCTGTACTTTTTTCCAAAAATAGAAGTGGTGGGTATCTCCACTTGGCACTTCCTAAGATGTCTAAATTAAAAAAATAGCCACTGCATAGATTAAATTTTCTGCTTCCACCCACAGAGGTGTACTATGGAATGATGTACACAACCATGCTGTTTCTGCCCAGAGTCAGACCTGGTGCCCTACACAGTGCCTTGAATACGTAACTGGGAGGATACAACATGCAGGCATTGTGATGTACCCAGTCACCCAGCCTATATTTATCCTGTGTTTGAATTTAATTTAGTGGAATATTCTTTGAAATCCATGTATCACTACTACTCTGTACATGCAGGGTTGTAGCGTGTGAAATATATAAAAATATGCCTATAAGAAAATCTCCCCTGTTTAATTATTTATAAGCTGTTATTATCAACTGCTGCAGGAGTATATCTTGTTTTAAGTCACTTCTCTAGATGGCAAAAACACATAAGCAACTGTACCTTTTGTCCATTTTCACCAGAGCTGGTTTTATAATGAAACAGAAGTATACATAGATATATACATATATACACACTACGTAACACATCCCATGGCACGGGAGTTAGAACTAGTTGGAACTTTAAGGTCCCTTCCAACCCAAAGCATTCTATCATTCTGTGATTCTATGGTTCTATGTAAATATACATACAAATATAATAATAATAAGCTTGGTTGAGTAGTTTACATGTCTACATAAAAATGCTATGTTGTACTGTAGTAGTAAATACACAGTGCAAAAGAGGTGGTGGTAAGGACATGCTATCCATGATACATGTGTTTTGAGGAACAAAAGGATCACTTCAGACCAGCATGTTCCATGGCCTGAATGCTCACTAGCAGCTGGAGGGCACTTTTTGGTTTTATTTCAAGCCAAAGAATTTCCAAGAGACCAAACAGGGAAGCAAACCAAGTTCAGTAAGCAGGGATGCTGGGGAGTTACATTTCAAAAGTGTACTCCTAATCTGAACTAAAATCCATTATATTCATCAATTGCTTTCACCACATCCTGTAGAGCCAAATTCTTACCTGTTTCCGATAGACATAACAGGCTGCTATTGCAACCATGGTGGATTCTCCTACAAAACCAGCTAGAAGGGATCCTACTCCAAGAGTAGCTCCATGAACTCTGTAAGGTGGCATAAAAAGAAAGCAGTTATGGTGGTGTGAGAATGCATGATTATATTTCCACTGGCACATAGAACCAGTCTCTTGTTAGAAATATTTTCTTCAAAGACATACTACACTGGCAAAGAGAATAATCAGCATTTTAAAGGACTTGTTTGTTTCTTAATGGCTACACTGTTTAGTACCAGAAGCATGCTGAATCAAATTACGGACTAAGAATTTAAAGGCTTGTACAGAGTGCTGTAGAATAGATTATTTAACTTATAAACAAGATATTCTTCCATTAGTTTTCTTAACAATGCATTTAACAACATGGAAATAAATTCCCCTTAGGATACATTTTTGCCTCTGACATTTGTGTACTTTTTTTCAAATGGGACATCAGTACTGTGCCTGCTCAGAGCAGTCACACTTGTGAATTTGTAAATCTTTCTTTTTCAGATATTGATATTTAAGGGTTTATATCATGGTTAGTATTTGGGGAAAGAAGTCTGAGCTATACAAGTGACAGGGAACAGGAATGAAGAGGAAAACAAACCCATCAGTTTTGTGAAGAATAATGATTTACCCTAAGTAAGGCAGCACGATGAGACTAGTGATGAGGACGATAATCCGCAGCACTGAGCTGGGTGCCAACACAAATGTCTTCTTCAGAGTCATCAGCCAACCAGTCAAGTGCGCCCTGACAGTCACTGTTCATAAACAGGGGAAGGGGAGGGGATGGGGGGAAAAGGAGGTAAGAGGAGTAAAAAAAAAAAAAAATCAGTCATCTCATATGCAGAGAGCATGAAAACTAAATTCAGAAACAACCACTGTGAAACTTGTTGCTGGTAAGTTTGCACACTGGGAAACCCTATTAGAAAGGAAATAGATCTTGTATCCAAATTGCTTTAATATACTGATTTGGGGAAAACAAACAAACAAACAAACAAGCCAGTTATGGACAGCAATCCTTCCTAAGAGCTAATCTCTTACAACCAATTTATTAGACAGTCCATTCTATTTTCTTCATTTAAAAAAAAAACTATCCCCTTCCCTAAAGAGAAGTCATACCAAGGAAAATTTTCCATCTGTTGTGTACATGGTGTAACAGTCAGGCACAAAAAAAGATATCTACATGTACCTTTGGGGAAAATTGTAGCTTACCTTTATTACAAAACTGTCTTGTTATATAAGCAGAAAACACCACATGATGTTGCATTTAATTACAGAGCTAGAAATTTTTTGAGGAGAAACATTTTGATTATTGCTGTCAAGCTTGTCTTGCTCTTTGATAAGAGTATTAACTTTTATTATATATTGTTTATGCTCTGTGTCTGAAAATGCCACTGAGTCTGGCAGCAAAAGTGGAGGCTAATGGAGATGATGTTAATGTGGAGGTGGTCCTAGATGCTGTTCCAAACAGTTACTCTCAGTCTTGGCTCACATGTATCGCTACTGCCACTCATGTGTTTGTTCCTGGCCAACTACAATAGAAAGAATTCAAGCTTTACTTTTGAAAGTCAAAAATCTGCCTAATGACTGATGCTCTTATCTGCAAAATTTGTATCTTGGCTACTAATGTAAATAGCCTAGGTCTCCACCAGCTTCAATACAAACAGCTTCAATAGTTATGCTAGGCATGCATTTAGCTACATTTGTATGTATAGCCATGCCAGATCCCTCACTGTTGCTTTGGTTTTAAGGTTACAGAGCTTTTTTTTTTTTTTTTTACCTGGAACTGGAAAGAAGGAGAAGATGCGCAAAGGAACGACACACAGCTCTGCAAAAGCGAAGTCTACTCCAATTATGTCAACTAAAATCTTCTCTGACACATTTGGCGTCCAAAACATCACAAAACAGAGCTAAGAAAAACAAAATTAAGAAATGTTTATGTTTCAGAAGGGAAGCAATAAAACATAGTCCCTCCTGGACTAACTTATTGATGAGAAGATAACTCTACTAATGATAAATATACATACTGTATATTTATATTTAGCTTTCATTCAAATGCACATATACATAAGAGAGAGATGTTAACTTCAGAAGCAATTCCTACCCTTCATGTTCCTCACATACCAAGACTGATGCATATAGAAAGAATTTTTATGATTCCTGTGAACAGTTGTACTTGAATGGTCTAATTGTTACAAAAATGGGAAGAAATTTGATTTTTACAGCACTTGCTCTGGTTAAGACACTCATATTCCTAAACAGATTATCAAATGTTTTAGTGACTAAAGATTTGAAGGCCTGAAAGATCCAGAGATCTGATCTAAATCTAAGACTAGGGGTTTAAATGTGCTGCTGATACCAGTACTGTCCATATGCAATATGTCTGATAGCAAGGCAAAGGTGTTACCACAGTCCTGCAGACACAGTGCCCTCAGGCCACAAATCCACTAAGTCTTGTTATTTTCACTGAAGAGTGTGCTTTTTAGTCCACACATGAAAGGAAAACTTCCATGAAAAACCCATGACAAATGGTACAATGGTAGTACATGCTGTTTAATTTTTTGGTCAATACTGAGGCTTCTGTCTGAGCTGAGGGGGCTGTTGGCAGCTGGCAGGTCTGGCTTCAGTTCACTCACTGAAGAACATTGCTCACAGCCCTTACAGGACTTTCCCTGTAAGAAGGGGTACCTGGCATCCCTTCAAGTATAACTGCTTTGTTATTTAATTTGGTTTTCTGATTTTAAAATTATTTCTTCCTGTTATTCTTCCAGTAAAATGGATGTCAAGGACATGAGCTGACTGAATGGTGCAAAACTTGGGACCTTAAATGCTCTGGCACTCCTCTTGTCAAGTTACAAACCAGTGTACCAGGAAAAATGCACACATTGGCTGTACAATACAGTCTGTAAAACTGTAACCACTCTGTTATAATTTAGCCTAAAACCTAGTATCCTAATATCTAGTTCTTCTCTTTTTATCCAGCTATCATACCCCTACGTGTTCAAGTGGCTTTTAAACCCAGTCTTTTAAGTCCTACCACTTCCAAGACAGCTGTGATTTCACTCTTATTCTTTGGTTGTGTGCCAGAAATCATCCTTTCTGTTCAGCCTACAAGCACCCAGACTGTATTAGTTTCCCCAGGCCTGTCACCAAGTGGCCTGTGGGAGGTCTTGTGTTCCAACTGCTTGTGTGGTGAACAAAACATTTCACCTTCCTGCAAAAGACTTCATCTTCAGTTTTATTCTCCACTTCTTTGGGTACAAACCACTATTTATTTTTCAAAATTGAAGTTTTACTTGACTAATTTGATGCTGTCTTGCAGTCTATCTTCATCACCTATACAGAGAACAGTAAGTGGAGGAAGGTAAGAGCAGAAGATGAACTGAGCACTTCTCTCTCCCTACTAACCTCCTCGTACAGGGTACAACTGAAGCAGAGGGGACAATCTAGAGCAGAGGAGGTTGTGTGGTTGAGAATTCGATTATTAAAAAGTAACTGTACAACAACAGTGCGAATTCTTTCGTTTTTGGAGAGTCCATTAGACAGGCTGCAGTGATTTGTACTCTCCCTGCAAATGACCTGTTAAGCTGTAGTACAGGGAATATTTTGTTAAATCTTTCTTCGAAGTCCAATAAACAAAATAAGACACAAAGATGTCCACTCTTCAATTACAATTTGCTGTTTTCATGAAAGCAAAGACCTTTATACTGCTTAATTGTACTGCACAATGCCATTAGTGTCCTACTGAGCAATACAGTTACTGGTACTGCGAGATTCCATACGTGTATGCTAACAGCAGTCTGCCCACTACTAGCAAAGGGCAAATAGAGCAACTTTTCCTTCTTCAACAGCTGCTTGAAAGAATATTGAACACGGTTAGACAGGCACGCAAATAAGTGACCAAAGGAATTGTCCTCAATCCTGCTCTCTTTGAAGGTAAGGTTTGCTTTTGGCCTTGATAAGAACAGAGTCAATCTACACCCAGCTCCCCTGAGAGGAAGGTCAATTAGCCAATGAGAGGTAATGACTTATACCCAGGTGGTATGTGGTCATTCCTCCTCAGCTGTTCCCAAGTGCAGTGTTCCCCACCCACGCCCCCAGTCAGCAGAGAGTTGGTGCTGATAAATGACTTCAAAGAACACTTCTTACATTGCAGCTGGTAGGGAAAGACAGCAAGCTCAAGAATAAGCAGTCTGAGGAGGTGAGGCATGGCAGCATAAGGACCTTCTATTTCTGTCTCAGCGTGCTCCCATCTTTTTGGTTGCAATATTGGTAACTGGTTTCATTTTGTTCAGAGATTCTTCTATGTCATCTTATGAGCAGTTATTCACAGGGAACAAAGCCTCCAAATTAATGCTTTCCATCATTCAAGCCCTCTGCAGTTTAAATTCTAGATGCTTGCAACTTGGGAAGCTTCCATACTGTTTCAAAGACAAATTTAAAATGTAGTGATAAAAACCCAGGCTGTACTTCAGGAAAGGAGTAGCACTAAACATGCAAAAGAGGGAAGGTATTTCAACTGCTGATTTTATTACAAATGAGGTATATTGAAAATAGGATGAAGTCAGCTTTTTTGTGATTCTGAGGGGTCTTTATGATGTTTGTCATTACCTCGGTAAAAGGTGAAGCCTGATACAAGACCACGTGAAGATGGTAACAGATGAAACAATGCAAGCAGTCCAGGAAAACTGGGAGTGTGGCACAGACAATTAGAGATAGGATCTGCTAACTTCCTGCAACTCAGATCAGGATATAATTAAAGAAATAGATTTACCTATAGCACGTTTCCTATCTTTCTTTTAGTTTAACACTGTTTTCTCCTCCCCCTTGTGTCTCTCTGCATGTCTGCAAGGTTAAAAATAGAATAAATAGCTTGGGTAGGATTACAGCTGTACCTTCATTTAATCTAATCAAGAGATGAAGCCTAAGCAGTGAAAGCTTCTGCAGAAGCCAGCAACGTGCTTGCATAGTGGCACTGCAGCTCCAGGCTGCAACTGCAGGTGGCTGTTGAGTATTGTATCTGGCAACGCTGCTGAGGCTGAAGCATGTTGATGCTTTGGGAGAAAGGAATTTTCTTGTGGAGTTCTAGCAACAGAGTTGATTTGATTTTCTGTTTTATGGTCTGAGTGCAGCATGAGATTAAAGGATAGTTTTGTTAAAGCCTTTGATCATTTAACCAGAACTTAAACTGAACAGTGGTGAGTGCTTTAAAAATACAGGAAAAAAATGAAGGTATAAACTGGAGAGTGGAATGCTACCGAGAATAAGCAGGCCTGTATAAAGACAGCAGTATTTATTATAGTGAATTTATGTCTGTATCAACAACAATAACCTAAGAATTTCTGAAGGTGTTTTAACAATTTGAACTGATCTTAAGTGTTATGGTATTAATAATTGTTCTACACTGGTAAAATTTGAAAAACTTTACTAAATATGTCAGTAACTCACAGCACCATAAGAAAACCAAGTACAGCTGTACTAGAGCAGATCAAAGCTCCACCTACATTAGTATTGCTCCCTGCCAAAGGTCATTGGGAATTGCTAAAGGGAAGGGCACAAGAAGTGTAGCATAAGAGATGCCTTTTCCCTGTCAGCATGGTCTCAGCTGCTGGCAGTTATGCCTTCAGGAGTTCAGTAGTTGTAGTGCACCTTCATCCCATGCAGCCTTATGTTTTGCATGCAACATATCTAATATCAGTGGTTTTTTTCAATCCAGCTGTGCATTAAAGTAAATAAAAAAACCTCTCACTTGTGGCTTAGATACTGTCCTCAAGAAGCTGTACTTTCATGTGGAACCTGGCTATTCTCAGCTAACAAGTTCACTGTCTAAGCGTATTAAAAGTCAAAATTATAAACTTCTGCTGTCACCAAGCCTGAAAGACTGAACCAAACCTGTGTTTCTATATGGAAAGTATGGAACTACTAGTGCTGAGTTCAACTTCTCTTTAATCTCTTAAGTACTCTTGAGGCATTTGACTTGCACAAATGATTGCGATGAAAGATTGTTCACGAGATTTTGTTTCAGAGGCTGCATAAATGAGTTTGAACGCTTCTTTTTGAAAACTAAGTCTTTTCACAGGCCCTGTATCTCCTGGAAGCTATTTCCATTTATTCTGGTTGCTGACAGGGATTACTAAACCTCAGAGACTTACTACATAATGTATTATAACACATTATGCTAATAAAGGCTATTGTCATGTGTATAGTAACCTGCAGGGTGCTAGACTGATTTGCTTTTTGGCGCTTTTAGAAAGCTGCTTGTCTCTTGGGACGTTAATTGATAAAGGCACAAAAGAGTATTCCAGTGAGCTATGAAAAACAGTACAGATTTTCTAGACTTCAGTGCAGTCTTCAGTTAGAAGAAAAATTGTCAGATGACAGAGACACAGTATGGCTCTATGTTCCTCAGAAAGAAGCTATGGAATCCAAAATGGATGTTTTTAAAAACAGATTACACATCGACTCATGGAATGAGTATCAAAGAATAGATGTTACCACGGAAAATGGTTAACCTGTTAAAGGTTATTCTGTGATAAAATGCAGTTCATATTTTTCTCCTGCAAGAAAACTCTTAGCAGATATTTCATACAATTTTTTGAACTTACTATATTTGCAGTGATGATTTTGCCTCCTCTGTTTAACATCTTATTTTGCAAGATGTTGGAAAAAATTGTTTAATTTGTTTTTAGTGCTGTTTTATGGCTATTTTAAATCCATACCTTCATAGACGTTGAAAATTTAGTTCTTTAAATGACTATGTAGTACTGGGGCTTGTCACTCCAAAACTTTCTCCAGCACCCTACTGTTAGAGGAAACTGCACTTTGCAGGTTTATGAAGAATAAAAATAACAACGATTTTTAGCAGTTAACTACTTACTGGTACTGAAACAACAGAAATAATTAACAGTTACGCCCCTGTTCGGACTGCATGATGTTGAGATGTGTTTCTGTGCTGAATTTAGGTGTGCAACAGAACACAAAGTGCTAATACCTCCTGAAGCAAGCATGCCACTACACAGTCTCTCATGTAGCTGAACAACACAGAAAGCGTTCAGCAGGGTTCTTATGAAGGAAGGTGATGCAGCTACTCATCAATTTACACAAATAAAGGATTAGCACGTTATTGTGGACCAAGAAACCAAAAAGTCTAGGTTTTATCACAAAGGCATTATACCCTGTTGACAGGAAATCATATGTCAGTTTACCATGAAAATAACCAAGTAAGAAACTTCTTGCATTTAAAGACTATTTTTTTTTTTTTTTTTTTAGTTAGGTTGGTTGCGGTTTTTTCGTTTGTTTTTTTTTTTTTTTTTAAAGCACACTGCTAGAAACAATCATAAAGTCCTTTGAGATCTGTCGAGGAGTTCTGGAGTATGATACAACACCAGAGGCCACCATAATTGCTTTGCTATGGAAGCTTATCATATACCACAGCCTGGTCCACACCAGAATGGACCTGCAGAATTGTATGGTACCTTTACTGTAAATCATGTCAGAGAGAAGTCTTTGCAAAGCCATCCCAGTTTTGGCAGTTTTGAGGAATTTTTGATACACAGCAAAAAACCTAAATTCATCATCCAAAATTGTTTCAGGCTTTGAGGCATCAAAGGTTGCTGCAGTCTGATGCTCTATTGAGATACATTATGATGTGTGCTCATGTTCCCTGTAACTCAGAATAGGGTCTTTTTCTTGTGTGGGACACAAGATTTTCAGGAACAGACTGTCCAAAGCCCCAGGGACTGTGTCCTGACCTCACAACTGACGTTGCTTTGAGTCAAAGGCGGACCTGATAAACTCCTGGAGCCTTTCCAACCTGAACAATTCTGTGATCCCATGAAGCAAAAAGCCTTGGATCTGAGAGCAGTAAAAATGTCAGACCACAGACATATTTGAAAGTGATTTAGCATAATACTGATGACTTGAATCACAAGGACATTCTCTTATGATTATCCCTCAGGCACATGCAAGTCAGTATAGATTTCTGTGAACTTTGTGTCCTGTGAAAGGGGTGTAAAGTTGAAATAAGCCATCATAAAATTTATCAAGCAGCAGGGGGAGCAAAAGGGACCAGAATCTGCCTGTGGAAATGCTCCCTAACTTCGTAGCTCTTCCTGAAACAATTGGTTTATACATATCTAAGTCTCCCCCTGCCTCCCCTAACTTTCCTTATAGTTTGGAGTAATGGAGCACTATGTTTTTAGAAATAAAGCTACATCAAGCAGCTGCACAAATCACTGATACTCTGATAGCATTAACACGATGCCACATCTGCTTTCCTCCCAGCTGTTGCTGAAAGTAATTAGGTGGTATTTTTCAGGCTGGGTTGGGTCACTAAATTGTTTAAGGTAGTCATGATATCTACCCACTGAATTTTGCTGCTTGTGTTTTACAGAAAGCAGCATATTTTACTGGGTACAGCTTCATTTCTAAAAATCTCAAATAAACCAAAGCTGGCAGATTCCTGAGCCCTCTCTGAAAATTGTTGATGTAACAACTTAGTAATTTTCTTCTGTCCTGAGTTTTCTGCAGCCCTTGATGCTTCTTATTGTGATTACGGAGTATGAGCAGAAACGTGCTGCAGTGACAACTTTTGACGCTTCCTTTTCTGCTTGCTCCAGCCACTGACAAAAAATAGACCCTTTGTGTGAAACCTGAACAATCATGAAGGAGACATCAATCTCCACCTCAGTGCAGCAAACAGAAAACCCTTGTTCCTGGGACAAAGGCTCAGCGTAGTACCATGGACGGCACAAGACTCTTATGAGGATTTCATAAAGTCTGCCTCTGGTGGTCCAGCGTCTTCCTGAGCAGGCAGGAATGCTTCCACTCATGTCTGAATAATTTTTACTGAAGCGGGAACTAAACCTGACCTTGAAAAGGTAAAGAGCTGCTCGAGCTAATGTCTACCAATATGCTGTTTTCCAATTGTTATTTCTGTGCCAGCAGCCTGAAGATAAAAAACCCCAACAATCTGTGAGTTCAGAGATGGGCAAAATCAAAGCAATGAAAACCCACTCATCCATTGGATGAGTGGTATTATTCTAAAAGCTGTCCTTGTCATCCGCCTAGTGTATGACAGTAACATCAAAATAAAGTGGATTTAGTCTTAAAAGTTGACGTTGCTTTTTTAAAATACAAATATCCCAGATAGGACTTGTGAAATCTCTTTAATACAACAAGGCTGTAATGAAACCATTGGTAAAACAAGATTTGAGAGTGTGGGGAAAATCTGCACCTCTTTTTTATGTTCTCTCTTTGTATACTCACAAGAGATAAGGACACTGAACTCTGTCACACAGGGAATTTCAGATACCAGCATAGTCGGCAGCTGGGGTTGTGTCCTCTGAGAGGGACTAGTTTACTGTTGTGGCATTTACTGCTGTGGATTTTACTGTCTTTAGTCAAACCCAGTTGTAACCTTGGATAATAAAGCAATGCAGAGCTGCAAAATAAAGACAGCCAATAAAAGACTGGAAAAAATGAATGAACCTTGTACACAAATCTAGTGGCCTCTTCAAGGGTTTGAGCACTCAGTGACTTCTGACACTTAATGTCACAGGTATATGTGGTGGCACGAAAACAGAGTTCCTGTAACATTTCTTTTCATTTATCTTTAAACTTGGGTGGAAAAACTACATAGAAGGCTAAATAATGCTACACAGTACTTCAGTTCTGAAGAAAATACAGTTTGTACTGTTTCTTAAAGCCAATTGCTAGCCATGACTAAGCTCTTCTTTGTTATAAAAAGGTATTCTTGAAAGCAAGCACCAAATACCAGGAATGAAGATACATTGCAGTAGCTACTCTAAGCCGGAAGATCTTCAGAGGGAATTAATTATTCTCACAAGCAGAACAGGAGACATTCAGGAAAATTTCCTGTTGAGGAGAGCTGTAAGCATGACCTTCGACAAGGGAGGATCTACTACTGCTTTAACCAGGAGGAACTGGACAATATACTTTAAATTATGTGGAACGGGAATGAGGATAGGCAGTAATTATCTGCAATTTGATATTGAGTGATAACTTGAAAAAATTCATTTATTATTCAAACTCTAAATTTCCACAGTCAGACTACCTTAAAAAACTAACAACTTCTCCCCCAATCATATAACCTGGGTCAACTTTAGAAAACAACAAAGGCTCAAGATAGTTAATGCAGTAACACAAGCCACTTTAAGAAAGTTGGCTCTTAAGTAATCTTCCATTTATAAATTCTAGATCAGTGGCTGGTAACTGATTTACTGGATGTACAATTCTGTGAAACTCTAGCTCATGTCCCAGGCCATGTTTGTTAAAACACAAATGTGTCAAAAACTGAAAAGCATTATTGCCATCAGAAGTCATGTTACCTTTCTGATCCGGAATTCAAATTTGTGCTTTCTAAAGTAACTTAGTCTGCTCAGTGTTACAGTTTGAGCACATGAACACTGATAACCTCACAGATTTCCTCATTTACATGAATGAAATCATCATGATGAATCCTGTTTTCCATGGCGTAGCACAGCTGTTTCTTCTAGTAAGGCAGAAATGCTACAGTAGCCAAGTCCTCATGACAGAACAGATTAATGAGGTTTATAACTCAATGTCATATTGTATTCCCCTCTTGCAGGAAAGATGTCAAGTATCTGAAACGCCAAGGAAGTTAAAGTATGGCTTGTCCTTTTCAGACCCTGATGCTGTTCCCTCAACTGTGAGTCAAAAATTTGTGAAAAAATGAGGCTTTGTTAACTTCAGTCCATTTGTACGTACTTGTTTATCTGCTCTTCTCTTCTACACCATCCCTGCACAAAGACTGCATCTTTGGCTCTCCCTTTAGCATTAAATACTCTTGTATTTCACCACAACTCCCTCCAATACTGTTCCTTTTCCCAATTCACAATTTGGCCCTAGGGAGCCATCTTCAGAATGTTTGCTATCTGTCATCTCTGTAAGAGTTGAGATGGGCAAGTGGGAAGGTTTCAGCACTGCATGCAGGTTAGGTGTAAAGCACAGAGAAGAATGCTTAGAAGGATCTCAGAAATCACCACTTTGTTCTGATTTCAGCTTGTGAACTAAGAACCAGCTTTAGCAGCCTGGAATGTATATAGCTATCAGAGCTATAAAATTTGCTATAACTGGATGATTTTCTTTGGTAGCAACCCTCTCAATACATTGAGGAAAACTGTGGCATTAGTCACAAAGAAACAGAAAAAGTTATTGTTTTATTTTTTCTTGTTCCCCTTTCCAGCATCTGAATCACTTGAAAGCATGGAGATAAGGGAGCAATACTTGGCTAAAGGCCTTGTAGAGAAATACTCAAGTAAAAGCCCCAACAGTTTCTTTCAGTGATCAGAATTGCAAATCGCTTTGCTCCACCCTAGGCTGATCTTTACCATACTTAATCAAATGAGCACACAGAACCCTTCTCTTCTGTTTGCTCGAATGCACAAAAGTGAGGGGATAAATTCTAGTGTTTCTTTGTTTTCTTGTTATCTGACAGTCTAATACTGATTTCACAGTAGTAGTGGCAACTGACCTTATTTTCCTTAGGGAATGAGAAGAACACTAACCACATTTTTGTGAAACTGCGTTCGTACTGCTTGTGGCAAACCCTGTTTTAAAATATTCCTTTGTACCTCCTCGGGCTACAGCAAAGCTGCCTAAGGCATCTAAAAGTTAATCTCAGGCCCTGAAAGCAATTTACTATCTCTTGGCCTTGAAATTAGACCCTTCAGGTATTTCCTCTCCAAAGCTGGAAACAACCTGAAGTGCGTGATACTTCTGCAGCTATTGCAACTCAGTAAGTGCATTCATGGTGACTAAATGCCAGTCTGTGTGGGACTCCTGACACCAATCCACTGACACCCAGGGATCTGCCATGCAGTTACTTCACGCTATGGACACTCCTTTTCTGCCTTCCAGAGGTTTCAGTGAAACCAGAACATGTTCCTTGGCATTTCTCAAGCCTAATTCAATATTACTGTGAAGGCAAGCTAAGGATATCTACTAAGTCAGCAGTCAGTCTTGCTGCAGAGATGCAAAGAATTCTTTAACTTCTTTAACTTCCCTCAACAGTTGCTTTTTGTGTCATTGTTTAGCAGACAGCATAGTTGAAAAAATCAAATACATCAGTGTCTTCTGTATGTAAGAGCTTTACACTGGATAGTTTATCAAGTGGAAAATGAACTTATTTGTAAGTGCGGAGAGGGATATGAAATGGTATATTTATTAGACTAGAGACTGAATATTTGAGAGGAAATGGGCCTACAGTCTTTGGTGTCCCTCATGGGAAAAATCAGCTGCCAGACTGAAGGCTGGGAAATATGATTTGCTGAGTTCAACTGGAAATTAAACAACTATTGAGTATAAAATGTTTGCACAGCATGAGGGAGTAAGTCAATAAGGCAATGCTATTGCAATAATACTGAATTGATATGAATATTCTGTCCTCACTCATGCAGGCTCCACTTTGATCTGCCAGTGCTACATTCATTTCACTAGCTGGTGGAGCCTTGCTGATCACCTGGACAGGAAGGTCAGCAGCTGGTATCCACTTGGCAGTTCCTAGTTTGGCATAACCAAATCCAAAACAGAGAGCAAAAGCTTGGGCATCTGGAGCTGCCTTTTAAACAGACAGGGCTTCTCAGCCTGAATGAAACACAGATGCTTCTCTTCCAGAGTGGCTGACTCTCTCTCTTACAGAATTAAGTAGAAAGCAGCAACTACTGAGTCCTGTCTTCTGTACTTCTAATTTTTTCATAAAGGGAATTTTCCCTGTTAAACTGACTTCCTTTTTCTTGATCAGGGTTTTCTTCTTATGTCCTAGCTGCTTGATGATTAATTTTAGGACATAATCAAGCAGTTGATGACTGAGAATCAGAAAAATGATGGGATCGCTTGCAGTAAAACTGTGGTGAAATGGAACAAAGACTTTCCTCCTCCTCTCTTCATGGAAACCGATCCCATCACAAAGACCCAGCAAGAGAAACCCTGTGATTCTGGAGCTCTCCCTCCTGTTTTCACACTGAGATGTGGTCCCTCTGTTGAATCTTGCAAGTCTATGGTTCCCAGCATCTCTCCCTTTTTTGCCATGACTGGGGGGGAAATAAAAGTTGCACAAATGAACATGATAAATGCTGCAGCTTCATACTTCTGATTGTTATAATATAGTATAAAACCCCTCACTTGGAACGGCACTCTGAATATGATTATATTCTTATCAGATACGTATATTATACATTAATATAAGAGATGAATATAACTGCCAAGTGATCATAGTTTATGCTGCTGTGCTACAAGGTAAAATCACTGGAGAGCTGACAAAATGTCCCAGCTGCTCTTCCTAAAGGACTGAAAACTTCCAGCAAATGAAAGAAACAACACTTGCCAGTAGTAATTCCTTAAACTACAGATGCTCATCAGCAGGAGCCCTTAGAAATCAGAACTGTGTTTCCTCCATCAAAAGAGTAAGTTACAAATCTAAATATTACATTTGATTGACAAAAATAGGTAGTATTTTACTTGTAGCATGTAAGAGATTACCTAACAAATATTATAGAAGATAATATTGCAAGTATTAGGAACATTTTAAAGTTATAATTAGACTCCTCAATTATAAGCAATATAATTGAGGAGTCAATAAACAAAACCTTACTGTAAGTAGGTGACATTTTGACATGCATTGACATACATATATTCAACTCTCAGGGTGAAGCACATAAGCCAGTAAACTGACCAGCTGCCTGCTCCTAAGTAAACTAAATTTAAACTTTCACTAAGATTTAAATCTAATGCAGGTGACCTGGCATTTGAATTTGTTACCTCAACACAAGGCATATCAATCTGTTTACCTTAAGGGCCTGAACCTTCACTTTAGTTAAAACTTCAGGGCAATGTTTCTTTTTTTTTAGAGGGATTTAAAGCTTTTACTAGCTTCTTTGTAACAAGTAAATCTGAAATTTGTAAGTCTTGCACAAATCACATACACATATATGAGTGTAAATGTGAAAGCTTTCTCTCCATTCTATCTTTCTTTTGGAACAGAAAGGAATGCAAAATGACAGGGCAAATCTGAACATCTGGATTTTGTGCCTTAGGCATTGTCCACTAATTAAATAAAAGACAGCATTCTACACAATTGGCTTCTCCCCTTTATCAGTCTGTTTTTTAGTGAAAACTACTACTTTCCCCATTTGTCCCTAACCATGTATTTATTTAAAAAAAAAGCAAAGCAGCATTGAAATTCCTTTTAAACAGCACTTGTGCTGTTGTACTTAAAGCCGGAAAGAACTTTGAGCTGTTTCTAATAGAACACATGTTAAAAGTGAGAAGTACTGTGGAGATCTCCTGCTGTACATTAACTCGGTGACAGACAGATGAACATGGTGTGGTGTGCACAGCATGTCACCCTGGCATCTTGAGCCTGTCTTATTGGTAAGGGAAGACCTGTTGTTATACGCAGAACACTCAAGAATATGAAGATATAACTGGCCATGTGTCTTGCTGACATTTTAGCTAAGAGGAAAAATGCAGCTAACAGGACCTGGTGTTTGGAAACGCATTCCAAAAGCATTGTGGTCTGTCCCAGCTGAGGCTGCTTGAAGAGAAAGCTGAACCAACTTGCATAGCTCTCTAACTACTGCTGTAAGAGCTGAACCAATTTGCATAGCTCTCTAACTACTGCTGTAAGAACTGATTGCTTCTTTCCTGGTATAAACAAACAAGTAAGTACAGACTATTCTGGTTCATTTTTAGTGAAGGTCAGCTAGGGAGCTTCCACAGTGTCCTCTCAGAAATTTGTGTTCTCTGATCAGCATCCTGTATGATCCTCATGCAGTGATCATGCATCAGCCACACTGAGCCAGCCATGCTTTTACCCCAGTGTTTGCACTTCGTGTTAAGTAAGACATCTCTTGCCTTCTAACATGACTCTGAGACATAAACAGATGTATATACTGTCAGTCCTCTCAGAGAGTTAAATGTCCCACTTTCCCCACTTCCCCTGGTGCTGCCCGCACAGTTGATGGCTGGCTTTCAACTCAGAGCACACAACTTCACCAAGCTGCACAGGGTTTGCACGCAGACAGTTACATGCTGGCATGGCTGTGACCACAGAGAGTAGGCTGCAGCGGGTGCAGAGAAGAAGCTTGAGCCTTAAAAAAGGAGACCTCTAAGACCTTTCATACAGCAGGCACTAATAAGTGACATGAAATCAGCCTGCAAAGCCTTGCAGTTTAGAGGCAGATGACCAAACACTAATCCTATTGCTGCCGGCAGCTAATATTTGCAAAGGAAGAGGATCTGAACTGATTGCAACTTCTGTGTCATCACATAAGACTTAAATAAGAGCTCAGCTGGGAAATGGAGAGAGAAAGGTAATTTTTCAGTATCTGTGCTGCACCACAGGCTGCCTTGGAAAAGCCCTGAATTCTACAGCATGGTGTCTGAGCTCAGAGACACTACCACTATTCTAAGAAAAACCCTTGCTAAGCCACAGCCTATTTGCTATTACTCCTGCCCGGTATGGCAGGGTTCCTTTGAGTAGCTTGCTCCTTGCACAGCCTGCCCCTCTAGACTTCATGAGTAAGGGAGTGCTCCTCCCTGACAGAACAAACCTTTGCTGCAACAGAGAAAGGCAGTAATTTAGCACCCAGACAAATTATCTTGGGATTTCTGCACTGGACTGAGGCTGACCCATCCCACAACCAAAGGGATGTGTGCTACAAATGCACCGCTTTTTTCTCACGAGTCTGTGTCTTCACATAGTTTACCACTGTGCAACATTATCAGGGCTGATCTGTAGGGTCATCTAAACAGGTCTAGCATTGAACCAAAATCTTTAGTTCTTCAACTAAACATTCTGCAACAAGCCTGATCCACAATGGCAGCAACATTGGCATTTGGAGCTGTATTTCTACTTATACATGGAAAGAAGTATTTTTCCCATAGTGCCTAATGTCAGTGAAGTAACAAATAATGGCAGACAGTGCTATGACACTCTTTAAGCTGTAAGTAAATTACCAAGTATGCCTTATTTTCTAAAATCAGAACAGTCCCTTAACTATATAGGGCAAAATTCTACAGCTGACTCCCTTCCCTCTGCTATAAAAAATTATATTCAGTTACACAATCACAAAACAGGGTTGTTGGAAGGAATCACTGCTTACCTACAACCAAAACCATATCAATATGACTAATCACATCATCTCTCTTACATGTCTGGAGTCTAACGGCTTCTACTTATAGCCTTTAAATAAAACACCTTGTCTACATAATTTTCACTCAGCAATACAACTAATTCCCATTTTTTGAAGAAGCAGCTTTAATACCCACTTGATGCTTCAAATCCATGAGACAATATTTATGATCATACTTCACAGAACACACGTGCATGCTGCCCAGTTACCCTGGGAAGGCACAAGTGT
Source organism: Pachyramphus minor (assembly GCA_013397135.1). Classification (NCBI taxonomy): domain Eukaryota; kingdom Metazoa; phylum Chordata; class Aves; order Passeriformes; family Tyrannidae; genus Pachyramphus; species Pachyramphus minor. Next base: position 483,974 of record VYXB01006407.1, on the reverse strand, counting down.
ATCCTTTCAGATCCCATGAAGATTGAAACAAACCACAAAGTTATGTTTCTTAATAAAAATATTAATTTTTTCCACTCTAACCCAACAGTGTCACTATCAACAACTGTGAAAAAGTGCTTTCTGTTGCAGCAGTAGGTTTGCAGGCATGACTGGTCTGTGTAAGGCAGAAAATTTTTCTGCCAATTCTATGAAAAAAGTACGTCTTTAATGACTGGAAGGTTTCTGAGGGTTTTACATTGTGAAGGTACTTTCCTGCATGGTTGCTGCTTGTACTTAAAGCTTCACTGTTATTTTTTACAGTGGTTAATGGACTTCCTTTATCTTTACATCTTCTAGAATCCTTCTATAAATCATCCACCGGAAAATGCATTCACATGACGTGTCTAAGTACTTGGTTTGTTTCGTCTTATCAGTCTGGGAGCCTGTTCCCCACTTTCTCTCTGACCTGAAAGAACAAGATGTCATGCCACCAGTCTGACTGCCATTTGTTGAAGTAGAGCCCCTGAATAAAAATGCAGCTATTGCCGACGGCCACAGGAGCTCACCTGGCAGCAACCAAGGCAAATTTGAAGTCTAGTTCCTTAAAAACTGTGGCACATACTAACTTCAGTCATACCAACACCTACTGAGTTTGTGTGCTGAAGCATTTGCAGGCTCAGGCCTTTGAATCAACCTGAATTTTTAGAGCTCATGTGTCTATTTTTCCCTTCTGTCTGTTGACAAGCAATCCTAAGAATCTGTCACTAGCAGGCAAAAATAGAAACAAGACAGGAAAAGCTATGGACCTCAAAAGTGTTTCTGGAATTTCAGTGTGGATAAATCTCTCATGATGAGCTTATGAAAGAATTGCCCTTGAAAGTACTATGGAGAACTTCTGGGAAAAAAAAAATCCCATAAAGACACAAACCAAAAGCTTACTGCAGTAACTAAAAACTACTCTGCAGAGGACGGTGATGGTAATGTGAAAAGCTCATGAACTATCAGAACTGAAGCAAACTGACAAATACGTTGGGGGATTAAGAATATTGTCAGTTCAGAGAAATTTCTGAGATTTAAATAGTATTCTCAGAACAATTCATAACAAGGAAAGCTTTGCCTTTTGTGGGTCTGTAACAGCACTGACAGACTTCAAGGGAGGCTCCAACTGTAGAGAACAGAAACTTGGCTTGGTACGGGACACAAGAGAAAACCTCAAGGTGTGTGATCCTAGGTAACATGAGAGCCATGGAAAGTCTTCAGTCAATGGCCAATTCAGTGGCAACAAACATCTGTCTTTTTTCATGGTGTAGGAAATACAAGTTAGAGCAAGAGCTGTTGGTCTCTAAGTCACATGAAAAGAGTTCAAGTTTAAGGAAATTAAAAGACAGAAGAGATGCCACATTGGTTCATGCATTTCTGTCTTTGATGGTGGCCAGTTGTAGCAGTTTAGGGAAAAAGTACAGGAAACAAAGAGCAGAAGATATATAATTCAGCTATGGATGGATTGAGTCGCTTCATTTTCAACTGTGAAATAAGACACAGAATACCATATTCCACATTCCCAGGTTGTGGCAAGGGGGTGGGTTGCAAATACTTCAGGTTTGTGTACTGTAAGGTTGCCTTTGACATAAATTAGTTTCTCTTCACAGATAAGCCACGTGCAACTCAGTCAAAAAGGTTCTACACTAAAATGAAAAGGAGAGAGAAATTCTGTCATCACTCCATTACTCAACAGTCGACATATGAAGAAGGAGAAGGAAGGGAGGGAGGGAGAACGGATTTATAAGGCAGCCAGTTACCCCATGGAAAGTATGGAACTCTGGGGATAAAGAGAAAACCTGTCTGGGATATGAAAAAATTCAATTGTAGGACCCTGAGCACTGGATCCTAAAACAATTGCTGCATTTCCCAATTACTTTTCTAGTGTTATAAAGTACTTTTTCTGTGAAAAACTTGTTTTCTAGGTTCTCCTTTGCTTTTGTCCTGCTACTGCAGGTACTGAGGAGAGACAATGTCATGGCCCCAAGCACTAATAAAAATCCATCCTGTCTAGAAACAGACATTGGATTTACCCTGGTCATCTGCTCCATTATTTGCTACGATCCCCACCAGCTCTAACAGTTTTCTTCCAAAACTGCCTGTTTGTTGCTAAGAAGACTTGTGCTCTTAGAGGAGATGTGCTATATGTATGTGTGCAAGCTGGTTGTTTTGAAACACAGTAGGCTCAGCAAAATTTCTCAAGGATTGTCATCCTCATGCAGTGCTTCCCAGCACTTCCCAGGACAAAGCTTTAGATCCTTCCATCAGTGTCAGCACCGTCTCTGAGACTGCCTATATTAGTTAATTTTGAAAGCAAACAGAATCAACAAACACGGAAGTACCCCCCCATGAAAAAAGAGTGCCATGAGAGGCAACAGGGAAGAGCTCCTGCAGGTTCAACCTGTGTTGCCCTTCCTACCATTCACAGTAAATGAAGGATACCCCGGGACAGACTACCATCCCACTGCATGTGACACAAATGCATTCTTTTGTTTTCCTGACATGCTGGTAATCAGAACTTTTGTGCATTTAAAGATATAAAACCAAAAGAGATGAAAAGAAAAGCAGATCTCTGATATCTTCTTGCACGTGGAGGTTGATTTGAAATGAAAAGTAGTGAAAACGAAATAAGCCCAGCCTTCTAGATATCTGCCATGAATTAATGACAGCTGATTTTCCCAGTACTACAGTACTATGCCCGCACTCACTTCTCCAGATAAAAGCAACAAGTGCTCACAAGAAAAGACAACTCACCTTTCTTGAACTGCTAGTGCTTTTAGCATTAGGTAGAGGAGACAGTTTTCTGGTTGAGATAAAAACCAGAGAGTTGAACAAAGGTTTCTTACCGTTAAGGACAAAGCCATGCAAACAAAAGTGAACTTCTTGATATGTGTAGCTGTGACGGTGCTGTTCGTGTTCACCAATTTATTGCTGGGGTTATTCTAGGGTAAGAGAAAGAGATAGCGAGCATTAGCTTGGCTCCAGACTACCAGGAGGCTGACAGCACCAGTGTCATGTGCTGGACCTGACTGTCTGTGCCTGTCCATGTCTGACTTTGCTTATTTGCTTTATAACCTAGAGCTTTCTGAGTAGTTTGTACCCACTACTGAACATTTTCCGCTTAAACTGACACCAACTGCTGTTATGGTCACTGAAGGGCTGTAATCTCCCTACTTTTCTAAAGAATAATTCCTATTTAATAAATTCAGCTTTGAAAAGGGATAATAGCTCTCTCTAAGGGAACTCCACATGATTTTTTTAACCTTAGTGTAAAGTTTGTAGCATGTTTTCACAGGAAAAACAGGATTTCATTCCCTTTCACCACAAATTGGTACCAAATCACGAATGCAAGCATCCTTACTGATCCAATTAGACAAGTAGGTAATATAAACAAAGCTCCTGGAACAGTCAGCTCCATTAATGCAGTTTAATGAACAGAACATAATTAGGACTATTAGATGTTCCACCTTGAACATGGGCTCTGTACTCACACGGCAGCAAAGTTTTATTTAAAACAACAAAAGCCTTCTTCCAAATATCTAATATAGCAAATGAAGCTGAAGATTTAAAATTGCCCTTGGGGAACACATAAAAACAAACTAAATGGTCTGTGAAAGGAGAGGATGGGATATCAAAGCAGGGCACTATTAGGAGCCCTGTAGTAACAGGTTGTTGGGTCATCTATTGCATTTACCCTGGGGCTGTTTGAGATACACAAGTTTGTGCACCTGCTGATAAAACCTGTACCATGAGACACAGTACTACATTTATACATCCTTGATGTAACTCAGGTAGAACAGCAGTATCTGGCACGTGGTCAGCCTCCTTTACTGAAGTTACTCGTAAGAGAAATAGAACTGTTGCAAACACATCTTGGGAGGTGACAAACCAAACCTAAGCTCTGTGAAGAGTACACCATTTCACACACATTCAAGTAGTTGATGGAATTTTGTAATTTAAGGCTTTTGTTCTGATCCGTGCAGCACCCACACCTAGACAGTCCCACACTCCTGCCTAAATACCTGCTTGGAAGTCTGGGTGCATGAAGATGCACATAGGCAGACTCTAAAGCAGGAAACCACTCCCACAGGTGACCTTTTCTGGGAACAGGTCAGGAAAACTCTCTGTAAAAACTTTTTCACACATCTATTCCTATTAATTGTGTTTCTAAAGAAACACTTTGCTACTGTTAGTTTTTATATATGTGAAGATAGGCCTTGCTTACATCACTCACTAGTGTTGAAAGGAACTTTTGGTGAATGGCATAACTTTCTAACAAGGCTAAAACGACAAAGAGGAAGGAAAGCACACCCAAATCAAGCCATCCAAAAGGAATGGTAAGAAAAGTTCTCATTCATTCCTACCTCATTGCTACTATCTCTGTCTTTGTCCTACTCCACCCTTTGCTCTAACTCTTGACCACATTCACATACTCTTTGTTCCTAACTCTTGCATCTGACTTAGTTCCCAGAACAAAACACTATGCAGATCCTGGAGCAAAAAGAAAATACATTCTCATCTAGTAATCAGATAAATAACATTTGCAAGTCTTCTCACAGTTGTTCTGAAATCAGGTTGCATAGTCCATTATGAGTAATGGCATTATCACCACATAAACCAGTATACAAAGCACAGAACTGTATGTCTGTTTTCTTTAAAAATATCAGTAGTAATCCTTAGTTTGAGTCTAACTAGTAGGCCATGAGGTTGCTCTGGACACAGAATCTCATAAAAGACTGAACTAGGACCCTCCATCTCTCTTACAAATGTGAAGAGAGGTAACGATTTCCCTGTGAAGTCAAGAATCTGACTTCTCAAGTAGAGCCACTGAAGAGGGGCATACTATCAGGATCCCGAATCCCATCAGTCAGTTTGCTTCTGATGGCCATCAGTGTTGCCAGCTTTCTGAGTAACTGTCAAAAGAAAATGGGAGTTTGAATGCATACACACTGTTTTGGCATCTGAAAATCACAACGGAGGCTTTACAGGGTCCAGAAAGAAAAAGTGTTGCTATCTGGACTCTCCTGAGAAAGCCTTAGATTATGGAAAAAAAACTTTTGAAAGGCACAGTAACACACAGAATATGTGTGACTGAGGGAAAAGCAATGCCTACAGCAATCTAAGAAAAACCAAACCACTATGGGGTTCAGATTTCATATTTATTATCTGACATGTACGGTGGAGGTATTTACACACATGGTTGCAAGGATATATACTGCTGCTACCTCACTTTGCACATTTTATTCCAAATTGCTTTGAAAACATGGAATTAAAATTCCGATTATGTAGTTTTTCAGTAATTTGATGAACTATAGCCATCTGTACCCTGTCCTAGCATTTTCTTCCTCACATTGTTCCACAAGAGCCCCATGAGCAACCTTTAAACTGAAATAAATGAATCGACAAATTATGGTCTAATCCTGTCACCACTACAGTTGTCAGCACATCTTCCACCAGCTAAATGAGAACAGAATTTAGGAGTCTTAATTGCTGTTGCTATAGCTTGGTAATAGTGCATTTGATTGTGGTCGGATCAAATGAGGTTAACAGTCCCTGAGTTTCCTGTTCCAAACTATTTTTATCTTGAAGTTTATTGGGTTTGCATCTGCAGTTCCTTTTCAGCATCATGACCTCTGAGAAAGCCTGCATGTGGTATTTTATCTTACAGGTCAATTTATCTGTACAAAGGCAGGTTGGAGGTTACGACTGATTTGACTTTGTTTTGGTTTTAAACTCTCCTTGGAAATATGGTGGATGATATCAAACAGGGCTTGCTCCAGTTAAAGACATTAGAGCAAGCAAACATATTTTTTATGAGTATTTGGAACCAGAAAGTTCAGTTACTAGTTGGTAAATAAAGGAAAGAAGAGGATTTGGCATTTGAATTCTAGAGTAACAGGACAGGACCGTTCTTTACTTAACATATGGACTAGTGAGTACCAGCCCTAAATCAGAGGGAAAAATAAAGAGACTAAACAAAATTATGTTTTGTTATATATGTACTCTGAGCTCAGTTCCAGGAGCAGTCCTTGCATTCTTACATAATCACACGATATACCAACAAAAATCTTCATAGCCTTGGTCAGCTATGTCAGTACAACTAGAAGAATGTATATTCTCTCTGTTACTGTCAGTCTATGAAACACCCTTTGCTAAATATTAACGTAAGCAAATGAACCCAAACCCACTTGAGAGATACCACAAAATCTGGAGCAGAGATGTGGCCTTGCTCACTCAGTGATGTCACTTTGGGAAAAATAACTTCATTAGCTAAGTAGCTACATCATAGTGAGGACTTTTTTTAATCCTTAAAAATACAGAATCTATCTGTTCAAAAGGCAGCTTAATACCTTGTAACACAGAGCTGAGGTTAAAATCATAAATCAGACAACAGCTTGAAGCCACCCAAAGCCAATTAATTTTAACTAGGATTTAAAAAAACCCTATCAGTGGAACAACAAACAGAGAGAAAAAGGAGGACCACACATGCTAAACCAAACAAAAGGTATTTATCACACCCCTAACAGGGACACTCACCTTGTCAAAAGCAGGGTACACTGCTCTGATCTCTGTCAGCCAGCCATACGGCATGTGTCCCACAGGATATGTAGCTGTCAGAATTGCCACTGCCTACAAATGGAGACAGAGAAGCATGAACTTCAAATCTTCAAAAACAACAGTTAAACTAACATACAATGACATTTTCCACCAATATCACCACATTGACCTTGACACAGTGAGAAACCAGACAAGCGACTGAAAAGCTCTTTGTTTCAGGAAGGCCGTTAGAATGGCCCCCATTTGTCCCTGGTGTTTTAAACTTATGAAATCTTTTGTGCCATGAAGCTATCTATCTCAGTTTTGCCATTTCACCATCACTTTGGTACTCTGGGATAATAGTTAACTTGAGCTGTGGTGCACCCCTCAGCCAGACAAACAGCTCCCTCACACATTGCTCCAGAGTGATTTTACTTACCTGAGTAGTAGAATGCCTTACAGCTAATGGTAGCTTTGGATCATCTTGCATAATTTTAATTTATATATATTTTACTTGGTATTCATAAGTAAAACAGCTTTAAGCAAAACAGAGGGATGACGAATCAGTGGGCCTCAGTGGCTGACAAATCAATCTGACTGCACTGAGGCAGGAGGCACTTACGAGACAAAAAACTCCACCTCTCCCAGTGAATGACAAATAAAAATAATTCAAGATGAATATTTTTATCTTGAGAAACAACTGTCTGCCTGAAATTTAAAACTAGACCCTTTTATACTTTCACAAGTACAGTCCAAGAGGTACATAAAAGACAAGCTCTCCTACATAGGAATGTATGAAAGATTTTGGTAACGTTTCTGATTGCTGAAGAAAAAGTCTAAATACATGTACTTCATGTCTTTCATGTAGAAAGGGTGCTTCAGAGCTCTTCCTGAGGCTGTATGTAAATCTACTGTCACTCCAAGTTTTCTAGTCCTCAGAACTAAAGGATGCATCAGCTACATATCCTGTACTGAGAACTGCCTGACTCTCTTAATTCTTAGAAATCAAAGGGCTTGACTTCCTTTTGACTGCAGGTTCAGATTTGCTACCATCCACCTAAATTCTTATTCATTTTACATCTGGTAATGGCAGCTTTAGGAAAGACCTTTTTTTAACTACTGCTACCTCTGTTTCAGTCCTAAACTTTTGATGTACATTTTCTTGATTATCTGAGCCCATTTTCACATTATAAATGTAACTTCTGTCTTTGCTTGGTTAAAAGACCTATGCCAACAAATGACCATGTAGTGAGCTAATTTGTTCCCTGTGCTGTTTAAAAGGAGGGGGAAACAGTGATATCCACAGAGAGGAAGAAAGTGGGATAGAACCTTCCCTGCTAATAATAGCTTTAATAATGTTTAATGTACCTTGAAAAAGTAATTGGTTCAAATAAAACAAATTGGAATTTTAAGACAGTACCCTTTTTAATTGCACACCTTCCCATTATTGTATTTTTAGCAGAATTTCCATCTTAAATGAAACCTAACTACGTTAAATCAAACAAGGAATATAAAAGATATTTTGCTTATTTTCCTCATGAAGTCCAAAAAGGCTGCAAAGACACAGTACCTGTTAAAGAAAACAGTATTTCACTGCCACATTTTGTGTGCTAGATTCCACTTGGATTAAAATATTAAAGTTTTTAGCAGTGATTTTTTTTTTTCTCAGTATTTTTCCTCAATTGGTGTGATCCTAAAGCATGGAAGCTTTTCTAAATGCCTAGAACCTGTATTTGACAGGTGAAAAAGGCCCCCATCAAATCCAACACCAAAGAGGTAGCCCAATAACCATAACTGTGCTGGCAGTCCAAACAAAAGCAGTGGGGGTTGGACAGTGCAAGAGGATTGTGGTCCCCATGAATGTGTTACAGGCAAGTCCTTCACGGGGACATCCTGCCCACACTGAAAGTTGCTGATATTATTGAACAGGGGACCTATAAAACTGTGGATACTGATGCTCCAGACACTGATGTTATCTGTATTGCCAGAACCTCCCTTTTCAGAGCCAATTACTCAGAGAAAGTTAAAATGTGACCATTACTGTTAGTGTAAAACTGCCAGCAAACCACCAGCTACGACACATATGATGAGTCATCCTAATAGCAGCACAATGCAACTGGCTACCCATGAAATGTGATGCACCTGAAATCAAAAGTCACCAAGAAATGCTAACCCACTCTGGCTCCCCTTGTACCAAGGCCACTATTAACACATAGACTGATCCCTGATTTACACATGTAAAAGCGTGAAGTTTCCTAAGTTTTCTCTCCACAGCTGTTCATTTGCAGTCTCTGGCAACTCCTCAGAGTGAAATACACAGTATCACATATGACAAATTAGCAACAGCTCTCTGAATTTTCCTTTCCATTTAGTATCTTACAACTTTGATTTTTCTGTAGGAAAAAAAAAAACCATGAGAGATTTGCTAATGACTACGTGCATCTAGACATCCTCCCACTAAAACTGGCAGCAAAGGTCCCCTAGACTCCTTAAGAGAACAGGTCAGCTCATGGTGAGCACTGGTGAAGGCTCTACGTTATAATCAGAAGTCTGGCTCCCAACAGGCGTATAAGATTTATTGGAGTAATCTGAAATTCCTCAAGAAAAAACCCCAGGAATTCCATATCCCAACCAGGAATTTTTTTTAAATGCTTTCTTATGAATCTACACTGCTCTGTGTGATACACTGACTGCAAACAGTAGTTTCACATCAGTTTGCATAGCCATAAAATATACATGACAGGAAAGAGCAGAACATGGGACTACTGATGATTGTCCTAAAACCTCTGGGATATGAATGCTCCAGGGCATATGTACCTATATGTAGAGCATGAAAATCTGGGACACAGGCCCTGTTCAGTGAAAAAATTCTACAGGTCTTGTTGAGGGTGAGATCCTACTAGACCTGGCAGAAAGGCTCATGATCAGAGTCCAAGCAGTCTTCTTTTCAAGCATAAAAAGAGCACTAAACAAAAATGTACTTAAGACAATTTTCTCCTTTCAGCATGGCTGAGAAGAGAAACACAGATCTAACACCATGATATCCCAACCAGGAAGTATGCATTTGTAATAATAATAATCAGAGCACTGACTTTCTTACCTCTGTGGCTGCAGAACTGCCACCTAGGTCGCGGGAGACAAAAAGGTTGACAATGGGCCTACTTATTCGCTGGGTTGCCAAAATTAATGCCAAAGGCCACCAGAAACTCAGCATCTTCCTTATTGTAGCCTCTCCCTGCAACACAGGGTAAAAAAAATAAAGTGTGTTTGGAAGAAAACACGCAGCATAGGACCAAAAGCACAGAGAAAGGTTTTTTGCTTTTCCCACTCACTGTCAGTTTGGTATATTCATTTCAGTAATTTTCAACATGAAGAGCCTAAAATATTATCACTCATGTTATTAATAATGATTCCAAAGAAGATATGTCATGGATCCCAATAAATAATGCATAAGGTATCTATCTGCATAATTTGTTCTGACTCCCAGACAAAACTACATGAAAACCAATACGATATTTGAGGAAAAAGAGAAATTTTGAGATCTTCTTCCAGGTGAAACAAGGGTTCATGCTCTGCTGTCTTACAGCTCAGTACAGAGGTGGTCAGTAGACAGTACATCCACACAGTGGAAGGCACTGTCTCATGTGCACTGTCTCCAAAATACTTTCTACCATGCCTCTTTAAGTAAAAATGCTTTTTCCTGCAGGACAGAGAGAAGGCCCTTCATGCACAGTAGTTTAATAGAGTAACAAAAAATCCCCCGAAGTTCAAAATTATTGAGTTTGAAAAAGCACAAGTATTAAGACATACCCCCATTTCAGGCCCACTCCTGTCAGGAATAGCATCATGTATGTTCCTGTAGTATCCGAGGCATAACGTGGTACATCGCACAAGTGCTCCCATGTATAACGACAAGATTGGGATCAAGAGAGGCTCCCTGCACTCCAAGTGACTGTGAAGCAAAATGGCTACAAAAACAACCTGCAGAGCAAACAAATACATTATTAATAATTTCACTGTGTGTGTCTTTAGGGTTAACATATCTCCTGTCTGATTCCTAGCTAGTCCACCTGAACCAACAACCATGCATGACTACAGTATCTATCTGACTTTGAGTTTATGGCATAAAAAACTTTAATGAGGACCCCCCAGCATTTGGTCATACACATGAGAAAACAAGAGTTAACTTCCTACTCTATTGAACAGTACTTGAAGGTTGGGCAGGTGTAAAACTACGAGCCATAAATAGTAGAAGGGTAGCATAAAAGTCTGGCAAGGTCTGGCAGCAAGCATGTGGCTGAGTGTCACCCTTTCCAGGAGAATGTGCTATTCTGATATACACTGAGGCTGAAGACGTGCTGCTATGGCCAATTTCTAAGCCCTACTATTTTTTTATTTTTTTTTTTTTCCTAGGGGGAGGGTAGGGGTAATTAAAAAGCCAGTTGTTTTAACACATTCACTTCAACATTTAGGAGCAGGAAGTCTTATGTCAACCTGGTTTTCTACTTTTTTGAATGAAATTTCAGTATTTCATTATTTGTTCTTCAGCTGAGCGCCACACTGATGTAAATGAAATGGACACTTTTGGGCTAATGAACAGCTCATAAGACAGCCTCTTAAGACTAAGTGCTCAGTCCATAAAATGCAAAGGAATTGATTAATGTGATATTATTCTCTTTGTTAAGTACAGAGTGCTTACATGCCTCCTAAATTCCAAATGACTCTGGTTGGGGAGCACAACGGGAAAAGCCAACTGTGTATGGTACTGTGAAGACCAGTATCCCTGCTAGGACATGTTGGCATTCAAGTGAATTACCAGAAATACAACACACATTGTTTAGGTGCAGGTTCTCTCCTTCATTGCTAGAGCTCAAGAAGTAGTTAAATAAAAACACACTCTGCAAAAGTTTCTGAGGCAGGCCACAGGGCTTATAAAGGTTTGCAAAACTGCTCTTTTGAAACCTACAAAAACATTGTTTTTCAGAAAAGAGAAGGAAAGTCAGTCACGAAGAGTGTGCATTTGAAGCTGTCCAAGGAGAACTGGCTACTGTTTGCACACCTATTGCCTGTGTAGAGAACTGATGTAGCTGCAGAGAGTTCTGGGCTATGGAGAGTCACAGCATTTTGTCTTCTGGAGTTGCTCTTGCTCTGTGTAATATTTTGCTGAGAGAAGATGACAGGTGCCTTACTCTTCACAACCCTGACACCCCACTCACCAACCGCTGTGGAAAGGGCATGGCCAAAATAAGAATTTGTTTCTGTATTTAGCGGTGTATGACCTGACATGCACCTAGGACCAGCAAACTTTGTAGATCACATCAGAACAAGAGCAGACCATGACAGTTAAGGTGATTTACAGTAATTGGTATTATCTTCAGGGATTTAGTGCAGTACTGTAGTGCAGCAGACCTGCCAAATATACAGTAGCCCCTGACTGAATAGTTCAATCTCATTTATGGTTTTCTCATATTTAATGGGAGGAAAATGATACGGAAAATTGAACTAAGTGCTGTTGACTTTATATTTCCTTTGATGTTGTACTGTTTCATCACCTTTCTAATCCAGTCATTACACAATTCAACTGGTAATGGGGCAGTGCAGCAACTCTTTTACAGGTGCTGGGACTCTCCATTTTGTAATATTTTCATATATGCTTTCAAAAGAGGGCTGTATATTGGTTCTCAAGTGCTACAACACTGGCCATCAGCAGTGTGTATGAATGTTGTTTTTTTCAGTGTGCCTAGTACAAAGCAACAAAGGATAGTTAACACTTCCCTCACAAATGAAAGCTCAAAATACATTTGGTCTTCTCCACATCCCTCAGGGATTATCACCACAGACCCTTTCTGCTGCAGTTCTGAGCCTTCACTTTTTGGAACAGTAAAAAGAACAGTGCTGTACTGACACTCAAAAGATGGCTTACACATTTCACTGGATTAGAGAGCATGTGCAAAACTGATGGAGAATCAAGCCTTCACGTCCCAGCTTAGGATTTCATTGCCACTGTGCAAAGGGTGAGGGAGAATGTACAGGGGGAGAAATGTCTCTTTTAAATCACTCCATCAGCCTCAGGATTGGTAGCAGCCAGTGGTCTCTTTGCCTGACCTTTCTTTTTCCCAGAGGTACACATGTATACATATACAACTTGTTTCTCAGCCATTATGAAACAGGGTTGTGGCAGTGCTGGAAGATGTAACCCTCGCCCAAGCAATCCTGGTTCCCTTCTCCTGACGTTAGTTTGGGACTGGCTTGATTGAGTAAAATGAGACCGTCCTAAATCCCAATTGTCAGCAAACAGCCTTTACATAATGGAGAAACAGCCACAGAACAGTACTTCTTCTGGTGTCTTGCTCACAGAGGAGAGAGAAGTCACAGAAAGAATATCTGTACAAGAGAGTTCCTGGTTAGAAAAGAATTTGGTCCATAATACAATGGGAACAGTGACTTCTAGGAGGAGCCTTTACCTGAGCTATGACATCTGAGATGGAGGCACATCCCACCAGGAAACTGTACTTGTGTTTCAGCAGAATCCCAGCATGGGTCCATGCCTGAAAAAAAGCCAGAGAAAAGTTTGGGAACTGATTATGATGTTGTGAATGATTTCAAGTCCCAGAATACTATTTTCTGGTTGTTACTTTGTACACAAACAACCTGCAAAGCTCTTTTCCACCATCAGGGCCTGGTCTGAATGTGTGCAAACGCTAAGCCATTAATGCACTGTTGCATTCAGTCCCTCATTGTCAGGGCTGACAGGGAGAATGGTAAAAAATTTTATAGACCGTATAGAAATTTCTGAGCAGATCTAATAAGAAGCCACCCCTTCATAAATCAGATGCTGCATAGGATGGATTATCATAATAAATAATCCAATGCATTCTCATTTATCTGCTGGATGCACTTCTTAAGTGTAATATTCATTGGTCCACTGAGTTATCCTGTGTCCTGTCTGCAAGAGAAAATTTAATGATCCAAATTATTTTTATTGTCAGCTGCTGTTTCAAGCAGACAAAGTGGTAGAGAAAGTGGTGGAGGCATTGTCATGAGGTTATCCTTTACCAGTTTTACACAGAAGTAGAGGTATTAAAGAGAGGTACCACGTTTTTATGTTGGCAGGCCACAAGCAGTAAGCCTGGTGATCTAGGAAGCAGCAGTGTTCCCCATGTGGCTCTCTTGCCCAGTCATTTCAGATACACTGAGCTTAGGTGTGCTTGCAAAAACGGATGCTAAGAAATATCTATCCGACAAATTTGCTTTGAGAAAATATTGAGCTTATTCATTTTGAGCTCATGCAAGTGATCTGGGAAGGCATGGCAAATCTAAATCTTCCACTACAAATGGGAACAAGACGTCACATATGGAAAACCAGTGCAGCTCATCACAAGATAACCACTGCTTTCCAATGCACATACAGCAGCTCTGACAAGGCAGCTGAGGCTTTTGACATCTGCCATGACCTCTGGATGTTTGAAGTCCACCCAAATGCTTTTTCCATCTAGCAGGAGATGATGAGTTCAGGTATATCCAGAGTTACTGCTTGCAAAAGACACACCTTCCTTCTGCACACCTTCAGTTTTCCATAAGGTAACAGACTTCGTGAACTAAGGCCATAAAAAATGTTACATTCATACTAAAATTCAGTTCTGAAACAGGCACTCACCATGGCATCCATAAAAGGGAAGGCAGCAAGATAAAGGAAGGCCCTCCGAGTTTTACTTCCCACTGATTCATCCACATGGTGCAGCTTATTAATAATGTAATACCCCAAATCACTATATGCTGTAGAGACACAAGAATACGAATGAAAAATAAAGGTTACGTATGAGCTCTGGGTGAGATACATAGAATTACCTGAACGACTGTGATGCCTTGGAGCTCAGATGCCCATCCACTTAGCAAACAGCTGCAAGGGCTTCAGGGTATTACAGCTTCACCAGCTGCTGTTTATGACTAAGAAGTGCCCTCATGGTTCTTTTTAAAGTAACCTTTGGCAGAGGAGCAATAACAAACGGCTGGTTTGGAAGATGGGTATAGTAAGTGCCACATCTGTTTGCTAAATGAACACACTGGTACTCCATAAAATCTACTGCTCTTTCATTAAATCAAGGCTCTTTGTTAGAAAAGCTGTTTTCACCAGGCATCGTGTATTTCATAAGATATAGTGCCTTATAAATGCTGAAACCATCTATTTTCACTGCATTCTCTTGACATTACCTGTAAACCTGCCCAAAGCTGTAAAAGAATACTATGATTTGTGAAGGCATGGAACAAATCACACTCATTATACTTCTCCTTTACTCTGTCTAATGACCACCTCTGCTGGGTCCTGTCAGGGCACTGTGTGCTTTGCTGTCCAGTCCCTAGGCAGCCTTAACCAGCCTTAGTTTCTTTCCTTATCTACAGCCAACACTTCAAGAGCCAGGAGTAAGAAAAGGGCATCTCTGGAAATAAGGGGGTTCCCACTTCTGATTGCCAACATGTTATTTCGCTGTCCTATTTCAACCCAAGTCAAAAACCTCTAGTGTTGGGCAACACACCTCTTTCAAGGTCTTTCTTTCCAACGTGTTGGATTGAAGACAGCACAGATGCAGCGACTTGCCACACAGCTCTCTAAAGAACTGTTCATGGTTCTGTTAGCACCCATGTTATCCAGCTGTTTTAATAACCTCCAAGTCCTTCCCATAACAAGGAATAATGAAGAGCTAGCTGTGACTGGAGTCTCTGAACTATAGAGACATATATAATATGCACAGTTAAATAATCCAAATAGTTTTTAACCTTTTATAGATTATGTTCTAGACCTGCATATCATTACTTAATTTCCATATACACTTGCAATAGCTGTTAAAAGAATGATTTGGCTGTAAAGTCAACCTCCCAAGACAAGTAATGGCAGAATTACTTGTGCCTGGGGAACCTTAGCTCAGTTCTCTCTCATTTGTGTCTTTTCTAAGATAACTATTTCAAATGCAAACACTATCTGGTTTTTCATCTATAACAATTCTATTATCTTCATACAGATCTTCATAAAGGGTATTTCAGGAAAGTTACCCTTTTCATGCATGCAGGTCTCATAACTGGATCGACAAATGCTAGCACTAGTCATCCAATTCAATCTTCTTAGCCTAAAACTGTCTCTCATAACTCTTAAACAGTATTTGGAAGCAATTAAGGAGGAGTTTAAGACACTGATATTTTGCAATGGCTTACGGATACAGCAGTTAAATGATTAACAGAACTGAAACGACTATTTGAGTCCAAATAAGACAGTGTAAACAAGATAGTAGAATAGAAGGAGGTGGTACGACAGCACTGGGGATAGGCACAAGCCTCGTTCCACACAACCAGGACTGCCCAAAAGATGCTAAAAATGTTAAAAACTCTCCCTTTCCCTGTGCTGGTCCCTACCTATATGTCTTCCATCTGAACTATGACTATCACACCCACAGTCTCCGAGTTCACCCTGTAAGCTTCAACCTGTAATCCATCTAAACCATCACCCAAGTTGCTTAGCTGTCTTCCTGGGGCACTCCCAGCCTTGTTTCCTTTTGAAGGAGGTTGAGGAAGAACTTTAAACCAAAACTCCAACCTTTCCTCAGTTCAGGGAGGCCAGTTTAGCTCCTTAAGTATTGAGGTGCTTGGTGCACTTCAGTAAAACATCAAGCACAGCTTCTTTTTATTTTTGCATGAGTACCCATGCACCAATCTTTGCTCAGTGTTTGGAAAACTCTGCTATGCATGGATTCCTGTGTGGTAAGTCGTTGTTGAAATCTGCTTTTATGGCAGGGCAGTACATGGACATTTCTGAATCGACTTATTTCAATGAAGGAGAGAAATCTGGAAGATGTGTGAGACAAGCCACATGTGAGAGTCAGATTCATTGACCTTTCTCTTAGGTTCCATTAAAGTTGCTTTATGCTTCTGCACAAAAAATCTGCTATAGGAAACACATCACCTTCTCCTCCACATAGGGACTGACAGAATCAGAGTCCAGGTGCTAGGGAACCTGCTTCTGTGGAGAAGCCTCCTCCAGCAGTGCCATTCTAGAAGCACAGCACACTGCAGAAGTCATCTTCCATCCTCTCCATGCACTTTGCCTGTTTTACATGAGACTTTTAAAGTGTTTAAAAAGTGAGTAATAAGTAACTTTTCTGGCTCTAAAAGCCATTGCAATGTTTAATTTTTTTTTGTTTGTTTTTTTAAAGTTTACTATCACAGAAAACTACTTTCGCTTCTAGGAACAAGCAGTTCACCTTAGGGTTATAGTTTATTGACAAGGCACTCTCAATGGGACTTATACCACCACAGCCCACAGCACCACATTTTTAAGATTTCTAGGGATATCTGCACTGAGCTCTGTAAGCTTTAGGATTTTTTTCTCCCCTCATCAAAAAAAAAGTCTAACTGCACTTTTAATGTGAATTTGGTTTCAAAATCATAATGGTTAAGCTTCAATCACTATTTTCAAAATGGACAACTATTTCACATGTCAGTGAAAGCAAACAATTACTTTTGCTGGTGTCCATGAATGTTTCCATCCTCAGAAAGAAGGACTCAGCAAGATGAGTTTTACTAACAAATATACAGGCATGTGTCACTGAGCTGTGAATCAAGCAATTGCTGATGCAATTAGAACTTAACCTTGGCTAACCTTACAAACTTATTATGAAGAACAGTGCAAAATTAATAACATAGACCACAGAGCCAAAGAGTATTACATGAATCTAAAGCAGATGGTGCTTTCCATTTCTTGCATAATTTCAACCAAAACAGAGAAGTCCAAACTCCAAGAGAAGCTGCCTGTTTGCTCTCCTCTAATACCTAATTTATTTTACTATGTCTATGGATCAATTTTGCTACAGAAGTTAAGCAGAAATTCTTTCTTTTGGTTTTTCCCGTTGAGTTTTAAAACACAGAAGCTTAAGAAATTACATTGAAAATTATATACCTGATTGGATCTCCTCTTCCCTACACTGATTTCTCTAACAAGCCAATTACTACCACATAAACTTCAGATATTCTTAAAACAACCAAAGACACTCTTAATGATGCCAGCAGTCTCAGACAAATAGCTGTACTACAGTTATTTTGGAGCAGACTATTACTGAACATGTTAACACTTCAATCACAAGTAAAAAAAAAGAGAAACCCTCATAGGCAGTGATACCATTTACTTCCAGGCATGGAGCTACATGTCAGTACTAGCTTTACCAGAGGGAAAAAAAATACCAAAAAAAATTATTTTGGGTGTGTTCTAGACATTTTCATACTTTGCTGTCAGTTTTAAAAATGAAGTTGGAGACTTAAGAAGTAAAACATCTATTCTGCTGCTTGTCAGAAAGATGGCTCATATGGCCAAAATTGGTGCTGATCAGGAGTTTCTCAGTCACAGCCACAGAATACTCTGAGTTGGAAGAGACCCACAGGCACCATAGAGTCCAACTCTTAAGAGAATGGCCCATATGGGGATCAAGCCCATTACATTGGTGGTATTAGTACCATGCTCTAACCTGAGTTAATTTGTTCAGCTAAGTGATTTGGTCAGATAGGAAAATACCAACAAGAAAAAATAAAACTGAATAGTAAATCTTCATTTGGAGATGGCACAGGGTATATAGATTTCTTTATGTCTTTCATTAGCCTGATTTAAAACAGAAGAAAAAGTCTGTGTCCGCCTTGTGAAAGCCCAGATGATCAGAGTGTTTATGGTGCTTTTTTTGACTTATTTTTACATGCATTAGAAAAAAACCAAATCAGTTCAGGAGCATCTCAATGCAGACTGATTACTGCAATCACCTTTTTTCATGCTCAGCTCTAGTTCCAAAATTGCATTAGTTGATTTTCCCAATATCAATGACAGTTGGTATCTGAAATATCTTTAGATAAGTCAACATCTCATAAGTCTCAAAATCTGGCCATTTTAAATAAAACACAATCATTGTTATCCAAAAGTGCTTTGGTCATATGCTTTCTTCCTTTGCCCTGAGTACCTTACTGAGAAGAAACAGCCCCTGTTGTGGGAGAAGGGTTGGGGCAGCCAGGGAAGCATGTTACTGCTTTAACAACAGCCATGTGAAGATGCTGAAGTAGGACAAATTTTTAGAGAATAACATGTTAATGTCGTTTAGGAAGGGGGTGCGGGGGAAGGGACAGGAGGAAGGCAAGCCTAAGTTATATTCTGATTTGTGTTCCTGTGCTGTCATTTTTTTCCCCAGGGCAAAATGTTTACTATGAGCCAGTACAGTGGGCACATTGGAACAAGACTGACTGGAAAAAATAGCTCAGCTTGTCATAACCCACTCTGTAACTCCTAGTCTGTAGAAAACTCCAGTAGTGTTACACAGGAATTGGTGGGATTACACCTATGTCTCACTTCTTATGCAGATCTTTCATCTGCATGCAGTGATTGTGCATGTGAGAAGTTCAAAAGGATCAGTAGGATTACTAGAAACTGCTACATTTTCCCCTGTGCAATCTATGCCCATGCCCACTAGCCTGTTAGTAATAAATGGGCACAAAACAAATCTCTCACATCTTGTCCATCCAACCTGCTATAGATTACTAAAGTTTACTTATTTAAAGTTTACTGGTTACTGAAGTTCCAACCATTTTCTCTTAGTGATGACCATGATCTCTCATGTAGTTTTCAATCAGGTGTAGTGGGCATCGGTTAAGAATGTCTGCTTAAGCAAAGAGGTTGTTTGCTCTCAATAACTTCTGATAACTTCTGCCTTATCATTTCCAGAAACTCAGAGTGTTATTCAAGAGGAAATAAACTTTCTCAGTATACTATTTCTCAGTAAACTAGTGAAAAGTTGAACAATGCTGTTTTATTGCCAAAGACAACGTGCATGTCCTTCACAACACTGGTATTAAAAGGACTCACTTAGCATGAAGGGCTTGCCAGCAACACTAAGAAATGCATTATGTTAGCATAATGTTATATAAATTACTTTTCTCCTCAGTCAAGCTGGCCATTTAGTAAGATATCAAAAATACACAAAGACGGGTTTAGCATCTTGAATCCCTTCTCTTACAGTCACCAAAATGCCAATCTCTGAAATAATGAGACACTTTAGACCCTGGCTACATAGTGAACTTCCCACCAGGAAACCCTAACTGGCAGCAGCATCTACCCCCAAAATAGCCCAATGGAAGGAAGGCAGCATACTATCTGCTATTTCCAGATCACACCTGAAACAGCAAATCCAGGAATACTGTACTGACCAAGGTTTGCAGCAGCATTATAAGTGGGATGAGAATATGGTTTCGAATTCCTTCAGTCAACTTCTCGGTTCTTACTGATACCTGCACAGGGAAGTGATAGGAACTGTTGGTGAGCACTTTGCAGATGTTCATAGGAATGTGGTGGGGACCCAGAGCTTGCAACTGTGAGTTCGAGCCAGTTACTCCCACAGAGGACTGTGTAAGCCCCAGTGGGGAAGCAGTATTGGGGAGTTGGTGCTGAAGCAATGAAGCATGAGTCAGCCCAGTGAGACAGTCTGTTTTGATATTTTGAATGGGTAGAGGTTGCTGTTTGTGAAGAGCTGTGTGTGTAGACTGCAAATAGTCTCTATCACAGTTGGAAATATGGTGATTCATTGTGGTCAGTGTGTTTCTACCACCACTTGTTTTCTTCCTTCTGACTTTCGGTACTCTGTATTTCATCAGGCTTTTTGTTTCGTGTTTCTTCCTGGGCTTTGAGAGTCCATGGCAGATAGTCATGTCGTCTTCCTTAGCCCTATATTTATGGCATGTGGAAGAAATTCAGTCCCCTGAGTGTTGTCTGTCTCTGTTTTTCATCCACCGAGCATCAGTACCCTGTATTTGTGTCTCCTGTAGATAGCCTGTGATAGGCTTGCAGTTGCTGGGGTGTAGTTGCAGGTCCTAGGAGGCTGCCTGTCACTGGACTCCTTCTCTTCCTCCTGCTAGGCAGGCTGTGCATCTGTGGGTCAGAGCAGAATAATCAGGATTTGAAACAGGTTCAAAGGAAACTTGGAACATAAAACTTGGCAACATCGCCCAGGCAATTGGTGCTAGAATCTGACTAACTCCACTCTCTTGGGCGCTCTGCCAGTCTCTGCTGTGGCCTTTGCATATTTTCAGGCATAGGCAAGTTAAAATACTAAAAAATATTTTGCAGTCTGTCACCATAAGCAGCTGAAACGTTGTGTACAGCCCTTTAATTCAGGACTTTAAAGCATGGCAAGCACAGCCTCCTTTTTTTCCCCCCAGTATCTGCAGAGGGCATTTCAGAAGTTCTGAACTTCCAGGCAAAGGCAAGAAACTTATCTGGCAGGTTTTCCAACCGTTGTTCCAAACACCTCCTTTCAATAAGAAGTCCCACATGGAAAATCCAGTTATGTCTTTCACCTGGAAATTTGACAGTTATACTTTAAATTTGGTTAAAATCTATCCTAGCTTAAAATAAAATACTGGATGACTACAAAAGAATTTTTTATCCAGCTGATGAAGCCAAAAATTTTGACCAGCACTGGCAGGAAAGCAAGTGAGCAACTAGAAGAGCAGCTCTGGGGGCTGAAGAAACATTCCAAGCAAAGAAACATGAGAGCCAAATGTACAAATGGCTCAAAGTTTATCATACTGACTCAGTAAAGCAGCCTCAAATATAAACATAGTGGGGAAGTAACCAATTGCTATCAGTGAATTAAATGAACTTGAATGTATGGATTCAGCTTATAAAATTAGCAACAGCTTATCCCTGGTACAGAGTTGCCATGCCTAGTGAGCCATTACTGTAAGCATTTATTGTGACCATAGCATGGAGCAAAGGTACAAAAGCACAGGGCTCTCCTATCAGTGGTGGAATAAGGGATGTGATAGTCAACAAACTAGTGCTTGGGAGGCACATAAAGCTGGTGACTATAGCTGGCAGCCTGTTAAAGGATAAGAGCAGGGGTCATTTGAATTTACCAGATGGATCTTGTACCTACACACGCAGGAACTAGAATAGAAATAGTGCTATTCTATTCTAGTTTACCCTAGTCTAGTCTCTTTTACAGTATAGGCTTAACAGCAGCACATGTTGCTCTTGAGATACTAACAGACTGACAATGAATGCTGCCTCACTTCCAGGCCACTCTGTGATTTCACAGCAATTCAGGATATTGCCATTACACTTGCATTTCCCATTTTTCTGGGATGGAATGACCCCCTACTGCTGGGCATCCAATTCAATGCTACTGCCTGTCAATCAACACGAGGCTCCATAGGCTGTCACATTACTTCCTCCCTCCCACCCCTTAGAACTCTCAGCTTTTGGGATTTTACCTGCTCAATGCAATGCCCTTTCTGCTTCTTCCTCCAGCATTTCCTGCTCCTCGTTGCTGAAGTCCAGAGATTTCGGCTCTGTAGACTGAGCCAGAAGGTGCAGAGAATCCAGTGCAGTTCTTGAAGAGGATGAAGTTAAAAGTCTTCCAAGTCACAAGGCCTTTTATTGCTGTGGCTGATGCTTGAATTGATATCCCATTTCTCCAGGCTCTCAGAAACTGGCAAATCCTGTGGCTGCCTTACTTTTTATGTTCAGTTCATGCCTGCTTGTGTATTTTCTTTGTTTCAGAGTCAGAGTACACTCAGGGAGCTGGCCTCAGTTTGGTACAGAGTGCTCTTAGTAACTACTTCCTCTCTTATAGATTAATTATTCAACAGAAGTGGACGATGACTAGTAGTAGCAGTAGTAGAGAGTAATACCTGATATTTTAATGAGCATGCTGGCACCTACTTGCTTCAAGTTTTGTACTGTGAGGTGAGTAGCAAAGGGATAGGTACAGAGGGAGTACACTGACAATGCTACCAAGAACTGACAGACAGCCCTGCCAAGTACACACACCTTAAAACCCTGCCAAACCCATTCCAGCAGATACTTCTAGTTGATCATCACTACCTAACAGCAATACTGAGCTATCAGCTTCAGGCAACCTGTCAACCTTGCCAAAGATTTGCTCATACACCTGACTGAAAGAGATGAGCAGCATATTTAGCTGCCAGGTAGGAGAGCCCTGTGGGTGGAATCTGATCCTCAACAATTTGTTTAAAAGGTAATAAAAATCACATGGACGGGCACGATACCAGCCCAAGAGATTTCATCTCTTTTGAATCTCCTGTTGCACTTACAAATGAAATATCAACCTTACAGTTTAATCAGTTTCAAGAACAGGCAAGGGAAGCAAATGAAATGACATAACTATTTGTGAAGTGACCTTACCTATTAAAGTATGAAATATAGCAGCTACAGCGCCAGCCACAACCATGCACAAAACTGCTTTGGTCCTGTCTCGCTTGCTGTTCACAAACACCAGACCTACATTTTTGAAGTCACTCATCGGACCCGTGAAGAACTTCATCAGGGAGTATGCCAGCCCATAGCTGGCCAACATTTCCACAGCATCTTCCTTGACAGCAGCAATGCCCCTATTCAAGGCCTGTGGAAACACAGAAAGAGCAAATAATGTAGTACATGTGGAAGTATACCAAACACAATTTTCTGCATCTGCTTTCTGAAGAAACAAGCAAGTACAGCTGTCATTGTTCTCACCCCAAGCTGGGCTTTATTTCTCTGGATTCAGCAGGAGTAGCTTGTGACCTGTTACACAGGCAAAATAATTTACTATAAACTAAATTCAAGTCAAGTAGACTTGAACTCCTGCTATACCAGAAGTCAGTCTCTTCCCTTTTTAGAATAATTTTATGACCTGCTAATAATCATGGATGATACAAGATCACTGAAATACCACTTTGAAGCCTCAGCCCTGATTAGAACAAAGCATAGTCCTTGCAGGTCATCTTTACAGGTAAAAACTCTGACATTTTTCCCTGCTCAAAGTTCAGAAGCTCAAAAGTTTTTTTTTTAGTGTAACAAGCTTTACACAGCATCACATGCAATTGTTGTTAATAGCTGATATTAGTCTATGATTTTTATTATGAAATGAGGCAAATATGCCCATGATTAAACAAAACTGATCTTCCCTTCATCTATTTTACAAGGTTCTGATACTATATTCATCTACATCTCCTTGTATCATGTTTAGAAAGAAACACAGCACATATCTTTTAAGACATATTCAGGTACAACTAACATACTAATTCATTCTAGGTCCGTATTTAGGAACTGTCTGCCAATGAATCATTGAGAATTAGATGGATTATTTTTATAACTAAGGTGAACCATATTAAAAATGTGTAACATTCCTTGAGATTCCATCTTGAACCCTAATGCTTCTCAAACATTGAATAAAAATGACAGAATGATAGATTTTATCTGCAGTGTGACAATATCAATCATCTGGTACACCCAGCAAACTGTTAAAACAAGATTAGATTCAAAAAGCATGAAGGATGAAATATGACTTGTTTTAACAAGTATTTAGCTCCTATGGGTTACAGCTGATGTATGCTGACAGGGCCATGGCAATGAGGCCAAACAGGAACATCTTGCCAACCCACCTCAGTCTATCCTCTTTCACAGCCATCCTATTACCACTTCTTCTGCATGAACAAACCAGGTAGAGTATCATCACATGACTGTGGTGAAGTCTTTCCATTTCAAATGTAAGCATAGCCTTTTTGTTGCAGTCTTTTGACTTTTTTTCCCCTTCCAGAGACCATACAAGCAAGCAACTCCCATTGACTTCAAAAGAAACTGCATCCCTGAAGCAGAAATGAGCATTTTCCTTACTGTTCTTTTCCACTCTTCCTGTGAGACATGATTAATATTTGAAACTAAAGCTGCACTGTCAAAATAGCAGAAAAGCTGTAGAAAATACCAACTTCTCCATCCTTGATGTCTGCCAAATCTCCCTCCTGTAATATGCTCTGACCTGAATGCCTGAGGCTCCAGATGTTTTCATCTGTCTTGCTTCAGTTTGTTCCTTCCTGAAAACACCATGTGTTAGATATGGAATATCTGCCGCTGCTATACGTAACCTCCCCTGGAATATAGATAATTCCATCCACTGCACTCATATGAACTCAAATTATATTTAATCTGCAGATGCCAAAAACACTAGTGGGTTCAAAAAACTGGATTCAAACAATTTGTGGAAGACTGTAGCCTCTGAAGTGAATAGTCAGGTTTAGCTGGATGATGTCATAATTGGTATCAAGGTGTATAGAGAGTTACAATTTTTTAATTTAAACTTCCTAGAGATGCTGAATCTCCCAGTTGTTGTAGCCAGTAATAGGCAAATAGCCTTAGATTATGCCAAATAAAAGGTTTCTTCATCATGGCTCTTTCTTCTCTTTACTTCTGTCAAAAGTGGTAGCTTCAGCTTAAAGAGAAACAGCTAACAAATTTCAGGCAGTCTAATTTAAAAGCTTCTCCTCACACATAAACTGCTGAATTATTTCCAGCACAGTTTCACAAGCACAAGTACTTTGTTCCTGCTTTGTACAACTACAGAATACCAGAGTCGGTATGGACGATGGTAGTCCACTTCTAATAAGGCCATGGGATAAACATGGCCTTAAAACATAACATTTTGTCAAGAGGCATGGCACTATGATGCCTGTGCAGAGAGACAAATCTTTGCCTAACACAGACCTCAAGCCAGTGAAAACAGTTCCATATGACTTTGGCCCTGGGGTAAATAAGTTTTTCCACCTAAGCAGGACAGACAGAAAGACTTGAGCACTCCTTTTTCTCTCCCTCTCTGGTTTTACTGATCTCTTTTGTATGAACAAATGACAACCAAGTAGGTAACTTCCTGAGTAATTTTCCCTGGAGACACCCTGTGTACCAGGTAAGGTAAACTGCCAAAACACAAAAGGAACTTCAGTAAGAGGTATGTTGCCATTAATTTATACTCCTGTGGAATGCCTGGCTGACATGATGAAATACTCTAGAGGCTAGTGCTGAAAAAGCAATCCTCCTAAGTGCTTCTATGGAAAGATCCTTAGGAAATGAACAGTCACTAGGGCTGTGTACAG
Organism: Pachyramphus minor; assembly: GCA_013397135.1. Lineage (NCBI taxonomy): Eukaryota > Metazoa > Chordata > Aves > Passeriformes > Tyrannidae > Pachyramphus > Pachyramphus minor. Next base: position 458,477 of record VYXB01006407.1, on the reverse strand, counting down.
ATGGTTTAGCTTCTGTAGCCTTTTCCTTTTTCACTTCTAGATGACAATGTAAAAGGCTCTTCATTCTCAACTTTCAAACACCATAAGAAAACTTGTATAGCTTTTCTACCCCATGTACCTTTGAATATTTTTGCTGCTGAAGCTGCTGATGTCATATTTAATATCCTTAAACCCACAAGAAATCCCAGATAATTGATAAAGCTGCTTAGGGGTGCAATATGAAAGATGCAGGCACTTGATCTTTCATGGCATGCCACCCATGCAGTTGGTAATCTTCCAGTCTAATTTCCTGTTAGATTTCCAATTAAATCTGTCATAAAGGAAGACAATATAAACCAAGGCAAGGTCTCCACTTTTTAATCTAACTCTATTTTGTATGCTTTTCATGTGAACAAAAAAATCAATAACAAAGTTTCATCACTAGTGTCTGTATTCACAAAAGAGCATAACTCTACAAAGATTTGTGTAGCTTGTCAGTGAAATCACACAGAACTAGGTAGTAATAATACTAATGAGAATACCTAATACAAACGTGTAGCTTAATCATACATATTTCAGATGTCATCCTATTTTGAGATGGCTTATTCACACCAAAATTGATGGGATAACTAGGAAATCCAGACGCTGGAAGACAGACTGTTGCTGATATCACCTTCTCCTGAGTTCTTAATGAACCACTAAACCTATTACAGTAGTAGCTGGAAGTGTCACAGTACAGTGCAGTTATTCAAATGTGATTAAAACAAAGTCACGGATATTGGTGACCCTTCTTTTATAAATAACAGAAAAAAACCCCATAGAACACTTTCAGGCAGAGCACAATCCGGTAGGCACATGGACAAGTTAGTTGAATTAAGTCACATTCCTAAAATACTTATCAAAAAGGCAGGCACCAAGATCTACAGCTACTTCTATGCAATGCGTTCTTAAAACACATTATGTTATCACTAGAAAGATGAAATCTTTACTAGAGGACATGGCAACAACCCATTGAGCCTTTTTTTAATGCACAATTGTGTACTGTCCTTAATGTTTATTAAAATCAGAGAGGACTAGCATTTTTAAACTCCTATCCAAAAGATTCAAGTCAGAGGAATACCAAACAATACACTTAATGACATTTTAAGTCAGTGACCACATCTTAACAATTTGATACTGCAGCTGGCTTTATCCTCTTACGAGGAACATATGAGACCTCTATCAAATTTCTAGGACATGCACAGTGGATTAATCCAACAAACTTTTGCATGCAAAGGCAGTGATTTAAAAAGCAACAGTTGTGAGAAAAATGTCAAAGATCTACCTTGTCCTATTTTGCATGAGCTTTAAGCACTACTTTCAATCTACGGCTACACTCCTCTGTTGCCAAAAATTCAAAGTCCATCTCTTGAACTGGCTCTATAGAGTCTGACTATTACTCACATGATCCTCTCCTGGATGACTGATGTTTTACTTTGTATTGGTTTTGACATACAAAAACATTAAAAAAATACACTGAGAAAGCAATACCTATTGTAGAGGTTTTCTTCTGATTTTAAAACTGTTCTACATACTGCATGGAATTTCAATAGTCTATATCTAACTAGAAGGGCATATTTTCTACTTCATTTTAAGTTAACCATTGACTGTGCAGTTTGAAGCTGGGATCTTGGCTGAGTTGTTTTCAAGTCTGTTCAGGCTATTTATCTACCCAAGGGTTACATCAAAAATCTGCTCAGTTTGGCAGTATCTCGGTCAAATGTATGTTCAGTTTCGCAAACATTTTTAGTGGTTACCCTTCCCCCTACATCTTCCTATCTGGTCTCTCCCAAGGAAATGGAAGAGAGCTAACATATTCAGGTAAAGAGCAAGCTGATACAAAGGACAGTCTTTCTGCTGTGTCAAATAATCTCTCCTCACAATTGTTGGCTGAGTTTTCATTTACTAAGTCCTGTCACGCTAAAATCTTCAGCATCAAATGTACCAGCTGGCTCTGGTTGTTCTGCCTCCTGATGTCACCACTGCCAGAAGGACACCTGACAGATCTGATGCTCTGTAAGCACAGCATAAACTGTGTAGGCGACAACCAGAGCATTATCACATCTGCATCCCTGCTTCTGGTAAAAGCATAAAGGCAGAAACCCCTGATAGGCAATTTGATCTAAACAGCTAGTGCTCTGACACAGGTTTCTGTAAGACTGCCACAGACAGAAGTGAGAGAAAAGTGGTTAAAAATAACATGCACACATTTATTCCTGCTCAAGCAGATTGCCCAAACGTACCGTATGAAGAGAGAGCCCTGTAGGGATCATAGAATCATAGAATCAGACAGGTTGGAAAGGACCTCTGAGATCATCAAGTCCAACCTTTGATCCACTACCATCACAGTTGCTAGACCATGGCACCAAGTGCCACATCCAGCCTCATCTTAAAAACCTCCAGGGATGGTGAATCCACCACTTCCCTGGGCAGCCCATTCCAATGGCTGATTACCCTCACTGTAAAGAATTTCTTTCTAATATCTAACCTAAACCTCCCCTGGCACAGCTTGAGGCCATGCCCTCTTGTCCTACTGCTGATTGCCTGGGAGAAGAGACCAACCCCTACCTGGCTACAACTACCTCTCAGGTAGTTGTAGAGAGCGATGAGGTCTCCCCTGAGCCTTCTCTTCTCCAAGCTAAACAACCCCAACTCCCTCAGCCTCTCCTCATAGGACTTGTGTTCAAGTCCCTTCACCAGCCTCGTTGCTGAAGGGATTCAGACCTTCAATCTTGAAAATTATGACTGAGGAGTGTTCATTGTTTTAGATCTTTTGTTCTGGGGTTTGGTTTGGTTTGTTCCGCAAGGCTTTCACCCTAATTCAGTATATCTAATTTTGGGTCAGCATCTGTTGTAGCTCATGCGTCAGATGATTGAAATGCCATCTGAGGCCAATTCTTATTAGCCCGCTATTAAAAAAACTTTACTTCCCCCTGTTCCCTTACTAAAGCTGGCTGTGAGATAACAGTCTGCCCACAGCACTGCAAATGCTGACACTGGTTCAACCCACAGAAATAATCCCAGTCCCCAGCAAGAGACCAGAGCTCCGAACCCCCATCTGAAGGAAGACAAGATGCCTATCCTGAGAGAGGAACACCAAGACATCCCTAGGGTATGTGGCCTATCTATGGAGAGGTTGTCCTTGAGCATTAGGACCGCCCCAAAAATGAGAGCTGAAGTTCTTCTGGTACTTGCTTCTTTGTAATTCAAAATGCATGGCAACTGTCATATCTTATCTTTAAAAAAAGTTAGTCTACAAAAAATTTCAATCCAATTTACTCTTCCTGCTTAAGTAATGAGAATATGGCCTAGAGGAAAGCCCATATACAAAACAAACAAACAAACAAAAAAAAATAAACCATGAAAACTAGAATGCAATTGGTAGCATTTTTTTCCCCACTGACACTCCTGAGCAGCAATGAAATGCAAGAATGAATATTTTTGCAAGGTTCTTACTCTAAAAGAAATGCCTGTTACCCTGTGACCATGATTACGATCTGTTTTACTTGTTGACACTATCCACTCCCTACCCAATGTCCAGGCTGTATCAAAGCATGGCCTGGGAGAAGTTTAAATAAATTCTCTAAGTCCAAAATAACATAATTCTAGAGCACTTGCAGCTTGCACTTGACCTGGGATGCACTGGGGAGCAGCACTTTCAAACAGTCACAGACAGGAGGTGTAAGAATAACTAGGGCAGCAGTGGCAACAGTCACATCAGTGAAAATGGGAAGTCCTTCCCATGGCAAGAGCTAAGGCAGAGGAGGACATGTCTTGGAGCTGGAGGAGCAGCTATGGCATACTGTCCCTAGGGCACCTACTGCCTTTGTGTAGAGTCAAGGACAACAAACAGCACAAGGAGGCAGAGAATAATACAAAAGCCACAGGAGACTGCAGAAGATACTGGTGCAGAACTACAGTAAAGAAATCAGACTCAGTGAAGCCAAAACGTGCCTCCTTTCAAGATACATTTGACAAAGCTTCAGAGTATTTATGACAGGGAGAAATGGTGGAGAGGTGAATCAGTTGCTGCAGATGGTTGCCTCTGTGTGATGTGGAGAACATTGATCCTGAAGCCAAGAGAGGTATTAACCATGATGGTGGGAAACCCTTCAGGACACATCCCCTGTATAGTGTCTGTGGAACAGAGATGCTCAATATCTGTATGAAGACAACTTAAACTGCTGCCATTTCCACTGATGTCTGTGGAGAAACATGAACCCTGAAATGAGATCATAAGCATTAACTTTTCCTGCCTTTTTTTAGGCAAGCAGCACTTCTAGGGGAAAAGCAAAATCAACATATATGAGATATTCGTCTGCATTATGACTTTTCTGGTATCCTCTGACTGGTGATAATCAATTGCCCAAATATACTTAGGGTGGAACATACAAGAGAATGCTTTGTTCCTAAAGAAGTGTGTAAGCTTTTCATTCAGGTTTCCCTGGAGCTCATCTACAAAGATGAGAAGCATTTGTGATTATGTTACATAAGCATGGCCAACTCCAGTCTGAGATTGTCTTCAGATCTTCTTCATGCAGAGGCCAAAGACTCATTTTCCTCTCAAAAGCTACTTCTGTTTCTAAGTCTATGAGTATAGACAAATAAAATCGAGACATAAATTGAGATGCATAAAACTAGGAGAAGGTCAGTTCCCTGTCTCTGAAAAATTCCCAGTGGAATAGCTGTAATTTCTTCACCAAATTCCATTTTGATTACTTTAAGTGCCAGAAAACACTGGGGAGGATACAAATGCATATCATATGCATCTATCCACAAAGAATATTTGCCTTAATCAGAAGTGATACAGTATCTACAGCAGTGCTCCTTTCGTTTTTAATTTCCCACAGAAATAGGCTCTGTTCTCTTCCTCACATTATACCCCCGATGTAAAAAGTAAGCTGATTTACTATCAGTTGCACATTTCATAATATTACATTTTCTCATGTTTATAAATTAAATCTCTGCAAGGATTGCTTTAAGACTTGTTTGTATGCACATGGCAAATCTAATCTACACAGCTCCCACAGCTGTCAGTCTCTCACAACTCTGGCATATTGCCTTTTTATTAGCATTAACTCAGTCTTTGCTGAAATATTGCTCACGGCTCTCTCATCCTGACATGGACAGTGCCACTTTCTCCATGATCACGCTCACTAGGCTCCAAAGCACAAGGACAGGTTCAGGTTGGAAGAGGCCCTAGGGAGCCAGCTTAGAGTGCTGGACTAGGCTGAACAGCTGGGATATGTTGTCAAGGAGACCCCACACCTTTCCTAGACAACCACCCTGAGAGGCCACTGTCACCCTGAACCTTAACACGTCACCAGAACTGGCATTTGAAGATCCACATCTGCCTCCCTTGAACATTAAAGCAGAATCCTGCCAGGGAAAACTACGCTGCTAGCATCAGCCTGACGCACCTTCCCACGTTTTCCTTTCCTTTCCTGGAAAATCTTTTGTTTCATCACTCGGTACCACTTCTCCTTCACAATAACTCACCTATGTTTTTACCTCATAGCAAGAAATTAGTTAGCTCCATTTGTCTTTCAATTTTCACCCTTCCCGTTCAGCATTTTTCTGATGTTGTGTTTGTTTCTTTTGTACTTCCAAGTTCATGCATTGCATATGAAGCGTCTGCTTTCTCATGTTTTTGCATATCATAAGTAGTTCTCTTAAGTGGTATTTTTTCACATAAAGTCACCTGACACTCACAATTACAAGATCCTGTATGTAGTGTAAACCCATTTTTCCTCTTAAAAAACCAAGTAAATACTCAAATTGAAAAAAAAAAAAATCCAAACAAATATTTCAACACATCTGCGACACTACTTTTGCCAGCTGGAGGAATACAGGAAATTAATGAGGTTTGTCCTTGGCTTTGTAGGGTTTTTTAACCATTCTCTTTAAATTTTTCAAGTTCAAAAAAATGTTACTACATGCAGCATTTGGTGAGAATTTCTGATATTTGGCAGAGGGTATCAAAAATCCCTTTAAATCAGACCAAAACTTGGCCAAGGACCTGCAAAGTATGTGTTGCACAGGCTCGGTAAAACTTGTTGAACTACTTTAACTGCACAGAAATCTTGACTATATTTCAGTTGTGCCAAGTGTGCTTCTGGGCGTCAAGCTTAGAGAAGTGAAGGTCAAGCACCGCACAGCAGAGACCATACAGGTACAAGTCCTTAAGGAACCAGGAGACAGGAACACTACCTGTATTTGCTCAAAGCAAAAGGGAAAGTATTTCTCTTTCCACAGACTGAAGCTGCAGTACCCTGCTAAGAATTCTTTCTCTCAGGAATTGTGAGGTGATTTGTTCTTCATTTTTGACTCTTGTGGAAAGGACCCTAGAGGCCAGATCTGTAAAATTTACTTTTATTGCTTCAGTTCTCTTATTTCTATAAACTTTCCACTATCTTTGTTAGTGACTAGGAACCCGCATCCTCCTACTTGGAAGACAAATACTTGACATTTCCTATCAATTCCCTTTCCACATGGATTTTAAGGGATGTAATCCTTAAGGATTCAATCATTGAAGGGATGTTCACCCAGCAAACTCTATGAAAGCCAACAATCATATTCAAGGCCATCAGTACTGCAGCAGAACCTTTTAGTATCATCACACATACTGTCCTATCACTTCATGGCTGCTCTAGAGATTATCCTACTGCTGCTATTGCTAGAACTACTGATTTTGCTACAGCCAGCACTGGTAGTCAGCTGGGAGAGACAGGTTACTTCACTGGAGTACAGGCATTCAAACACTTATTTTGGGTTTTGATGTAACAAAGAAGTAGAAGCCCCCAAGATGGATGTCCTGTGAGGGAATTGTTAAATCAGCAGTTGATACTTTTGGAAAATAAATCCTTGAGACACATAGTTCAGTGGTAGATGTTCAGGCTGTCCTCATTGCAGAAGATGGTATAGTTCACTGACATTTTGCAGGATGGGACCAAAACAGTTTCAGATAATGGGCTATAAGGGAAGACTGTGCAGAAATAGAATTCTTTCCTCAAATCACTTTCAGATGTGACTAAAGCAAAAATTCGTTATTCAAAAGTTGAATATGTGAGAATTAAGGGAGACTACCTTTTGTTATCTGGTCCTTGCTCCTTCCCTCCCTGAGTATAGTTCAAATTCATCAGCAGCCAGCAGCAGACCAAAGTAACTGTAGCTCACAAACTGCGATCCCTCTGTTGTCAGTGGAGTTCCCCTAGTCACTCAGGGCTCCCTCCAAGTGTCATCATGCATGTCTGCTAGGCATAATTTGTAAAGTCTCTGCCATTTAATGAACATTTCTTGTACATGATGAAAGACTAAAGCAAATCAAAGCAAGTGTCGGCAGGTTTTGTTCGTTCAGCTTGGGCAAATGTTCTCTCTCTCACTGCAGACTGGAGAAGTAAGGAGCCTACTGAGCAAAGGCAAAGAATTCTTGACTTGTCCAATAACTGGGCTTAGGAAGAAGAAAGACAAATAATTACAGGTTGGTCTTTCATCCTCCTCAGTACTGCACTATGTAAAAAAACCCCCGAACAATCTAAAAAGTACATGTCAAAGCAACTATGATTACAAAAAATACACATAACCATCAAAAAAGGATTCTGTGCCTGACTTCAGGAGTGGGAGCTTGACCAGCTGTGTGTGAACATGTAGTACAGCCCTACCTTCATGTGTACTTAGTGCACTATGCAATTATCTGCTGTCCATTAGCTTACTCTTAAAGCATTTATCTCCCCATGTGGCGCAGCACAGACTTGATACTTATGTTCCAGCTTCAGCAGAGCAGAACATATTTGAGGTCTGATATTTTCATCAGCTGTTATGTCGGGAGCAGGGAGCATGGCTGCTTAAGGTCTGTCATTAAGCAGCTGTTCCCTCCAGCATGCTGCTGGCTAGGCAAAGCACAGTTTGGGCTACACAAAGCTGAGTTTGTTAGGTGTGAGTGCCTGAGACTGCAAGTGTAGAGCTGCCAGAATAGCTCATGTCTTAGTTGCTTAGAAGTGACAAATAGAGGGCACTCAGACCACCAGCCGAAATACAAACTTGGTGTTTCCACTGCTGGAAACACCCATTGTTAATAAAGCCCTCAACAACAGTAAGAAAACCTTCCATTTGTATCTGGTTTTCTTTCTCTTCCATTCTTATTCTTTGTACCAACCTTATTGGGATGAGATTAAAGTTATTCAGTGAACCACAAACTGTGGATAGTGGCAGTGGTTTCATTTCTCTGAAGCTGGTGCAAAACACACTTTGAAGTATTTCCAGTTATTACAGAACTTTCCAAAACTTCAATATCTGCAGAAAGAGACAGTCTCCCTAAACCAGGAATTCTGCCTCTAGAATCTGACCTAATGCATCTGTTTAAAATAAATGGGAAGTGGGCGGTAAAGATGTGCGTGTGGAGAAAGATAAAAAGGAGAACAGGTGGTCTTTTTCCAAAGTAAATTTTTTTTCCTCAGAAAATCTAACCTTCTGTGTCCTCAGCCTAAGTTTTGAGAACCTTGAACTTCTCTCCTGGTTTTTGCAGGTGTTGTTGACAGGATTGCCTAACATTTCCTTTTAAAAATAGCTCGACTAGTTCTTTCAGTATCCAATGACATGAAGTCAACAAGCCAACTCACAATGAAATTATTGCACAAGGGTTTTTTCCAGACGTTGGGTATATGGAACACAGGTAATCAAGAAGTTTCTTTTGAAATCATGCACTCGTTTTGAAACGCCCTGTCTTTCACAAGGGGAAGCACACTAATATTTCTACACAAGCAAGGCTGAAAATACCCTTCTGACCTAGAAAAGTAGGATGCCATGGGAGAACTTGATTACTGCTGCTTATGTTATCATCTCATGGCAGCTGGGAGCCCAATTCGTGCTGTTATAATAAATGGCTTTCTGTGACAATGGAAACACGGGTGAAATACCAGTTGAAATGCAATCAGGATAGACATGCCCTATCCTTACTGGATAAAAAAAATAAAAAAAGGGAGAACTGGAAAACGCATCAATGCTGCAAGCTTTTCCTCTGTACCTCTTGGTAACACATAAATTAGAGGGAGACAAAAAAACATTCTTTCTGAATATACTGGGACAAACAAACCCTAGAGCCAGGGGTTCACTGTAGTAACCTTTAAATGCCTGACAGTAACTAATTCTGTTACATCTTCGGCAAATTGGTAGCTAGTGCTTCTCCTCAGAATTCCTTAAGTAGTACCTAGGCAGCCTTCCCCTCAGAGAAGGAGAGACTTGGAAGCACCCATAGGCTTGTAGCAAGCCTTGTAACTTTTATTTCTTTGTGAATAGTAGGTGTGAGTCTTCACCAGAAGCGCAGTCACGAGTGCATTTGTGAGTGTTCTTGATTATGTCAAATACGTGGTATAATTTGATGCTTAATCTAATTTCAAAAGTGTCTAGACCCAAATTCACAAAATCAAAAAAGAAAATAAATTAAATCTCTTCCAGCTAAAGAGGTGATCAGACACACCATGGATGGGTTCCACCACCACTAACTGAGGAACTATACATACTGTTCCAGTAATTCTTAAATGGGTTTTGCTGAATAACAGAATTTCTACAGAGGTCTTCAGCAACAGAGTATCTGTCACCCACGATAAACTTAATGCTCTCTTAGCGTTGTGACTACGCCAAACTTAACTCCAAGCTTAAAGTTATCTTACTGCATCTTTTCTCATTCTTCTATTCCTGACGCAATGATCCCTTCTTATTAAAAGTGATTCTTGCAATAGCAAAGAACATTTTTCTACCATCCTACTCCCTCTAACTGCTTGACTTTTCCATAAACTTTCAAAACTTACTAACTCATTTTCATTTGTTTATACAGACATAAGAGGCTAACTTTAGTAGTTCAGGAAAAACACTGAGGGATTCTCAGAAGCTTAAGTGAAACTGAAGCTGAAACACCATAGTGCAACAGGCAATTTTGCCTAGTAGGTTCTCTGAGTCACTGGTTTTAAATAATGGGTTTCCTTACTCATGGATTTTAAAAGTGGTATGAAATGCAGTGAAGATAGACTATCTAACAGACTTTTATAGCAGTACTCTACATTATGCTGAGGATTCACTGGGAGAAAAGCCTCCCATTATAGACCCCCTCACCCCTAGAGCAGTCTTATTCTGCCTTCTGAGTCATTTACTACCGTATTTCCACAAAGTAAGAGGAGATGCAATCTTTTTCCTATCTTCTCCACACATGGAGTTTTTTTGTCCTCTTGCTGATGAGCAGGGAAGTACAGAGGATGTAAAACAGTAATTCAGAACAGCTATAATATACCTCTTTAATATGAAATACAAAATTGGCTTTGGATGGGCATCCTGCCAAGATTCTTATGAAGGGTGAGAGAGTCGAGTGTCACACCATTGCCGCTGTAGGGATTGAAAAATTGAGCTGGCTTGCTTTGATAGTGTAGCATGGTCTATAAGCTGGTCTTACTCAGTGAACTCTTCACTACATTTTTCTGTCTATAAGAACAATAGATTACAATTTAACCTTTGCTGAATCTTCAATGCCAAAGGACAAAATAAAATACAAGGTACAAAACCCAACCAACCAATCAAAAAAACATCAAAAACACACCAAAAAACCCCAACAAAACAAATAAACAAAAAAACCCCAAACCACCCGAAAAGAAAAACAACTCTCATTTGCAAAATCCTGAATGCACAGGTAATAAAAGGGCTAACATTACTATGGACAAGTTGATGGTCTGTAAGTGTAATTTGCCTTAACAAAACTTCAAAACTTGCAGGGGGCACACAAACCCAAACACACTATTTTTCTATGATAATCTACCTAAAGTGCCTGCACTTTGACTGTACTGAAAACTTAGCAATAAAGAAGGAAACAAAGGACATATTTCAGCTCAGCTTCAATTTCCCAACCTGTAAACAGACGATGTTGTGTTTGCAGGTTCTCAAAGAGTGTGGCACAAGAAACTTAATGCTGTCATCCTTGGGGCTTTGAATAGGATTGAAAACCCTTCTTGCACACATATTCTGTCCTCTATCCTGTTTATGTAGAAGCACAGTTTTTCTACCAATATTAACACGCACAGTGGATGCTTCCTTCTTCAAACATAGTAACATGGACTTAGAGAAAGCAGTGAATGCTCTGCTCATCATGTACTCCAGATTCTGTGCTGGTGATCCTGTAGCCCTGAGAGGCTGTTGGGATTGCTTTGTCAAGGCTTGCAGGGCAGTCAGGCAAAAGCATTAAGTGCTTCCAAAACAGTTTCTGAAATGTGATGATGCTAAGGCCACCAACTTGGACTGCAATGGCACACCATCGTGGGATAAATATAATGCTGTAACTCTTGTAGGAGTGGTGTGTAATACCAGAATACAAGCACTGCATACACATGCAAGAAGCCAACAGCACACAGGGATCCTGATAGAACTGTTTTTCTACTGGCGTTGTAGAAATCCAATGAAACGAGAATATGCACACCCACTGGTGGAACACTTCTGGGAAGTAAGTGCCAGGAAGGCACTAAGACTACTGTGTCTCCAGGTGCAGGTCAGGAACAAATTAGTCTACGCAGGTCTTGACAGACAAATTGTTTCTGACATCAGGGGAATGAGGTCCAGGAACAGATCTTGTAGAGTGCTAGTGGGAGCAAACATCTGAAATATTTTGAAGCAGTCAATGTTGGGTGATGTCTTACAACAAAAGCTGGAAGGTATGTTTGCAAAGGAAATGAAGATTTCTTTGAGATAATGCCACATGATGGTTTTAATTGCTACTCTCTCTTGTCATGTTCCTGCTGATAATCTATTACATTTGTTCTAAGCAGCTTAAAGGAAAGTTGTTCTTACTAACCACAGCTCTCAAAGTAAAATTTATAATTGAAGCTAAAATAAGACTATATTCTGATGGAATTCAAGTGATGATCTAGCTTAGGAACTGCAGTTTAAGAGTTGTAGAAGTATTATGGGATGGTCCTCCAAAGCACTGACACTTGGCAATTGTGATCCTAAAGGGGTAGATGTTCAAAACCAGTTTACTACAACTGTAAAAGCATAGTTTTCTACTCCATGCATTTATAGACTTGATGCTGCACAGCACACATCTTTTCTAAACTCTCTGTTTGAAACTCTTTTTCCCAAAGAGTCAAAAATATGACTGTGAAAAGACTAAAGTGAATGCAGGTATCTTGACACCTCTCTTAAATAGTCTAACTTCAAGGCTGGATGATCTAAAAAGGTCCTTTCTCTCAGGTCACCCCAGATTTACTGCAGTGAGTGAATTTTCTGAAATTGGTGATGCTACTGTGATGACAGCATAGGGCAGGACTCTTAACCCCCAGTGAGCTCTCAGCCCAATCCCAAGGAACACCTCAGTGTCTGTTGCTGGTGGGTAACTCACAAACCCCAATAGGTTTGTCCCTTGCAGGTTGATCTAACAGCAACAGATTCAGCCTTCTTTAAGTCATCATGCACTTTACCAAAGAGCAGTGGATGGCATCACTGAAAACAGCTTCTCACTGCTGCCTGGTCTCAGGTGATTTAGACCTTCACACTTTTCTCTGCTTACCCTCTCCATCCTCAGATGCATCCTTGGCATCTCTTGCTCAGGCCTGGGGCAGGTATGTACACACTCCCCATCAGCCATCCTAGCCAGAACCTGGTGGGCTCCAATCATCCTTATGTCTTGGGTCTCATCATATCTTCTTTTAGGAAGACCCGACTTTATGTTTCAACTTCATTTTAGTGCTTGATATTGGAGAAAATCCTTTGTTGAAGTTACACTGGAGCAGAACTGTTGCCATCACTGCAAATTTAAGCTAATGGTGTGACTGATTGATCAACTCCAGGCAAGAGTGCCAAAACCTTATTTTATAGTAGGAACTGAGATGCAATAATTCTCTAACTCAACTAACAATACCTCAAACAAACACAGTTCAAATCTGGGGGAAGGATTTAATTTCTTTTGTTAGCTATATGAGTTATTTCACTCTGAACAAAAGACAGGCCCACTCGACTACATATTCAAATACTAAAAAAATTTTTTTTTTTTGCAGTCAGAAAGACATGTGCTGCTGTTCATCAAAAGACTTTAAGGAAAATAAGGTACTTCTTTTTATAACAGAGCTTTTATGATGTCTTTCACCCAGGAGAGTATCTTGATTCATTTTATAAAAGATGCCTTTGAGGAAGCAGATGCTTGTCACAGTGGTATCTAGTGGATTAAGCCTTTTCTCCTTGAAACTGGGGGGATTTATAACTGAAGAGCCTTGATTTATAGGCATTGTAAAATTAGAAGGTAATTCTGCTCTGAAGCTCTGTTGCAAGCTTATCTTGAAACCCAAATAGCATAGGACAAAGAATAGTTTGAACCTCTTTCAGTCATGGTATTTATTTCATCACTAATTTGGGGATCAACTCTTGAACCCCAGTTTGGCCGCATACAACTGTGTTCCCCCTCTGCTGTCACACTCTGCAGAAAGACCTACAGCACTAAGGGATGTACCGGCAACAGCAGTAAAAAACAAAGTTTTCTTCTAAACCCCAGACGGCTGTGGCAGGATGAAGTAGCACACTCTTCATGCTTGTATCACGAGACTCACAATGCAAACACTCAGCCTAGACCATGTCCCAGCCCTACACAAGACACTCCAGTAAGAGAGGACCCCTCCTAGCAGACCACGCGGAGTGACAGCCTTTAATTCAAACTAGCAGTGAAGCTGAGGGTACAGGAAGGTACACCCCAGTCTGCTGATTTACTGCAGCTGTCAGAACAAATTTCTTGGGAAAGGGAAGCAATAGGGCAGTTACTCAGCCAGGACCATCCTTGCTGCCTGAAGTGGGAAAGCAGCCACCCGTGCAGCTATCATTGCAACAGGTACCAGTGCCTTTGGGAAAGAAAGAAGGGCTATAAAGTACAAAATAAAGAGAAAAACTTAAAGGCCTCTAAAAAAGGACATTGTATTCTTTTGTTAGAATTTCATAAAAAGTATGGACCTTTTTAAGATGGGGCTTCAACTAGTACTATGATAATAGCCTGAAATATAAGCCTTTTTTCAAAATCATGTTTCATGAATGGCAATATGCTATTTTATGCAAGTGGTAGGATCTGATCCCGTAGCCTCTAAAATCAGTGCAAATCAAGAAGTGTTTTTTCCTTGACTGTTTTTTCTTTGAGTGCTTCTGCTTTCCCAGGTATATTACCAGAAGGCATTGGAGGATGGAGTATGTGTCAAGACCTCCCTCACTCATCTCATCCAGCTGCACAAACTTAAGCAAGTGAAATTATATTAGCAACAGAAAGAAGGAATGGTACAGCTCTACATGAAGTGACAAAACTAAGCTTGGCTTTGTTGAATTTAATATTGATTTTAATATTCCAAAGGTAGTATCTGTTAAAAGGTGCTATGAACTCTCAACCCTGCTACCTCTGTAGCAGGTAGTCACGTCTTGTTTTGTACAATTTGAACATGTTTCTCTTAGAGCTGGTAGGTGAAACAGCCTTTAAGTTTCAGTCAAGTAATACTCTTTGCTTTCTGTCCTAAATTCCTATGTTGGATATTGGAAGCATAAAACTGCTGTAATTTTCCAGGCAAGTTTACATTTCAGAGCAATATTTATTTGCAGCATTGCACACTTTACACTGTATTATGATGAAAGAATTGTATACATTAGATTTATTTATGTATTTGTTAGTTCATTTCATTTTGCAAATATTGGTTCAGATGAGGATTACTGTTCTTCTCTACAGATTGGGAGAACTAAAGTAGCTTAAAGCACCCATGAATTTAAAGAGGTTTTGTACCATACAACTCTGCAACATATGAAGCAAGCCAAAGTGCCACAGCTATGGTAAGGGCCTGCACAGAGGCTGGTGAGCAACCCACTGTCCCTGTGATGCTGGAAGCCCTTGCCAAGGGCCTTTCCAACTTTCTGATTCCAGGCTGGGTTGTCTGCCTACAGCAAACCAATAAACTGCAAAGCAAGATTACAGCAGACCTTGACCAAAGTACCAAAACCTTATTGGTACTTATTGGTAGAAGGCATTTCAATAATCTACTTTTAAGCAGAAGGCTTTTCTTTTTCCTGCTACTAAAGAACCTGATGTCGGCAATATACATTTGTTAGTTGCTTCAGTGCCAGCATTCTGTCACGCCATAGATTATGGTTTTCCATCCAGACAAAGTAGTTTGGAATAAATAGATTTTGAGAGAGGAAAGTGAAATCCAGGTCAGTGCAAGAACAGATATTCTATTTTGAAGCCTTTATGTACAGTCTAAATTCTTATGCTTCACAACAATTAAAACATTTTTGGACTCTACAGTGTATTGATTTGGTAACAAGTCAGTGAATTCTTTAGGATACTCAGCAGTGTGAATTTGGCATGCTTACTGAACTTGCCTGTACTAGAGAAAAGCAATTTGCTGCCAGCAGGAAGGCAGCAAACCATATAGAAACATACAGGCAGTCGTGCCTGCAGTGGTAGATGTGGAATGAAGGGAGAGGCCAGGTTTGGAAGATGCCATGAGAAAAGGCTTATTAGGGTTAGAGAGGAAGTGACTTGAAGACCTCAGACCAAAAAAACAGTTGCAAGGTACAGCCCAGAGGGTCATTATCTTGCCCTTTTCCACTCTGGCACACATCTCTACTTGTGCATCTCCATCAACAGCAGTAACAACAGAGGTGACCATGAAGTCAGCTGGTGGAAACAAAGCTGCACGCCTATTGCAAGTGCTCTTTTGAAAAGCCTGTTTGGCTGTACACAACTTTTTATTTTCAGGGCAATGGTGGATCTCATGGTGGAATGCTCCCAAGTCAGTGGGAAGCAGGACTGCTGGTTTCAGCTCACAAAAAAATCCCAGTCTGCTGCGGACGCCTTTGCACAGGTCTGTGGGAGTACTGCTGGTGCTGGCAGTCCAGTGCATTCTGACCATGTTACATACTTTGCCCACATCAAGTAAACAACCAAGCCTGCATACTGCAGCAGTGAAAACAAAACAAACCAAAACAAAAAAAAGAAGGGAGGAAATTCTCAAGCAGTGGTTACATGGGAGAAAAAGTAATGATGAAAACTTCAGAAAATGGCCAATGAAATAGAATATTCTACTTGTGATTACTTGAAATGGTTCAAACTAGAGTAAACATCATCCCCAAATGCCACTGTATTTTCAGCAAATACAATGTTATTGAACACAGACAAAACTGAGGACTGAAACCATACTCAGCAAGCTTTACGTAGGGTTCAGACAACAACAACTATACAGTGTACACTGCAAACCTTTGAAAGAAGCAGTGCATGAAATTGCAGGGGCTTTAATTAATTTGTCATGCTTGTGTTTGTACAGTCTGATTAGGTAACAGCATCTGATACGGTAGCACATAGGAGAGGATTCATCAGACTGAATAATTACATGGATTAGAAGAGGACCTCTGAAATGCTTACGGGGCTGGCTCAAAGAGAAATGCAATCAGCAATGTTGAAAGGAGATGCATAGGCCTCCAAGGAATTTACTGGTGGGGCTTCTGAAGATCAATCTGATATTCCTTAGCATTTTCATTAATCTTCATTCACCACATCACAAACACTGTGAATATGCAGATTACCCATGCTAGGGATGCAAATCTAGTAAGCACCACAGGCACAGATCACTTTGAGACTTGTGCAATAAAACTGGAATGAAAAAAGTTGAAAATGCCAAGCCAAATACTGGAGACTAATAACAAGAATTTCTGGCACAAGCCAGGAACTTCGGTTAGACTGGGTGTACTAACACATTGCCAAATGACTGACTGGCAGGGTGATGCAGCCATGGAAAAAGGCAAATGCAATTGGAGAACTGGCCTGGTGAGGCATTTCTGGGAGACACTGAGAAATATTTTTCCCATTTTTTCTGCAATGGATCAAGGAGGCTTTCAGAGCATCCCCAATTCAGTGGAAGGTTACTAAGCTGATCCAGGGGTACAGAGAAACCTGATCAAGTGAGTGGAAACCAAAGAGGTTGTTTTCCATACCAAAGAGAAAGCTAAGAAGCTTCTCTCTTTCAACACAACCATGATGGAAAAAACAGGGAAGAAGAGTCATTTCATTCAAAAGACGGTGCTGGCACTAGAACAAATGGGTATAAACAGGACTTGTATACAATTTGGCTGGAGTTTAGAAGACAGCTCTCTAACCACTGAAACGGAAAACTGTTTTTTCTTCCAAAGGTAACAAGGGCAAAAAGATGTGTGGTATAATCCTTCTCAGCAATATATACCTTGTGCACTTGAAGATAGGGAAATATAACCTGGAAAACCAAAGGAGTGCCTACATCTTATTTTTAAATTATTATCACAGGCACTAATGTCACTTTGATCTCTTGTCCCATTTCACCCCTTCTTTCAGTACAACATGCAGCACGAGGACAAGAGAACACCCCCAAAAGCCAGATTTCAAACAAGGAGGCCTGATCTCCTTTTGCAGAAGATGCTCTGAAGGACAACTTCAGCAGAGGGCTCTGGCTTAAGTTCTCAAGGTCACATCTCAGAGGTGTTTCCCCCTGGTTCGCCAGCTGTTTTCTAACACCAGACAGCTCAGCCAACCTCTGAGGCAGCATGTTTCAGTGCTGCTGAGATCCTGTTATGTGTGTGCAACAGCTCTGTTACATAGCAGGAGGTTCTGGTTTTGGTTGTTGTTTGTTTTTTTTTTCTAGTCCTCTTTTTATCACCCCACAGTATGCTTACAGCTGCGTCTTTGCCTCCCCATTTCCTCCTTTTCTTTAACAAGTAACAGGGAAAATGTATAGCCTTTCAAAAAGAGCCTGTAAGGGAAGGATGGGTCACAACCACATCACCCCTAATTTCCTGTGCTCTCAACCACAACAGAACCCAGATTCTCTTTCTCTGTACACTGCGTTTGCATTGCACCAGCCTGCCAGAACCATCCAATATTACTGAATACCTGTAACATACTTACAGTATATTACAATACTTACAGGTTTTGCCTCCTTTTTTTCTTTTAATCATACTGGTGTCAGCTTTTATTAGCCATGCCCCAAGTTATCTCTTTTAGCATCAGTTAAACCAATATTTTATCAGTGTCACTGTTTTTACTTGACTCCACATGCAAAGAGAACAGATGAATATATATTAAAAGATACAATGGAGGTAACTGTATGTGCATAGCAGGCCAAGAAAATGAGCAATTTGATTAAGGACTTTTTGTTGCATTTTTTAAAGTGAAATATCTTGAGGACTCTGCATTCAGTGAGGTGCTTGGGCTTAGAAGGATGCAAGGTTTGAAGCTTACTTTAGTAAGAGTGTGTGACAGGATCTGTGTTCTTCTTCACCTGCTTAAACCTCAGAAATATTTTAATTGTGTCCAAGACAGGGAAAGGCACGAGACCTCCTAGATCAGCTAGGTACAGGAGCCAGCTGCCGTGCCTTCAAATGGTCTGAAGCTTTCTCAAAATCTAGGCTAGGAATGACCCTGGTTAGTTTGGCACCTCAGTCCGCTGAAAAGAAAGACTTCTTTTCCTTAACATAATCCCCCTGATTTTTTCATTACTCAGTTTTGCCTGACTTTCTTTTGTTTCCATTACACTTTTTGATCTTCAAGGGCTATAGAGTCTTCCCACATTAAACCACAGTCCTTTTCAATACATATATCTGCTGTGAAGTATAACTTTTGGAAAATGTATGTACTAGGACAAACTTAGCCAAAATACTCGACCATAAAAATGGCTGCATTTGTTTTCCACAGCAGCTGCAGATGCTTCAGAGGTGATTCCCAACCATCCTCTCTGACTTTAGAAATCCCTTCCAAGAAGCTTCTGTTTGAATACAGGAGGAAGAAGCTTCAGGAAGGATTCTTCATGACCTTCTACTTTCTATAGGTATTCGAGTCTGGATAAACTGAAAATAAGGAAGCTCTCCTCCTGAGGTTATAAGATGAAGGAGAACTGAAATGGAAAACGGAATAAATCTTTCTGTTTTGACTTGTGAGTAATAACTGCTGAAGCCAACATTTCCACACAAAATGCTCCATTGGTTTATGTGGCCAGGATGTTTTGCCACCAAATTCTAGGTGGAGTCAACTGAAATCTGTCCTGTGGGTTTTGCGGTACATTAATATGTTTTCTAAATTTAATATACTGTAGGGCAGAAGGTTTGAATTCCTGAAGATAGCAACTCATGTATTTTTTTCCTTTTTCTTTCTTGCCAAATAGACCTAGATGGAAAGGTTTCTTACAGTTGTCTCTTCTTCCTACCACAGGCCAGTCAATGAACCAAAGTTTATTCACTTTGCCCCTTTGGGAGTAATGTTCAGCTGCATGTCTGAGAGTGAATGACTGCTAAAGTGAGGGTAAACATCCTGTAAATATCTGGAGGAAGGAGAAACAAATTGGACCTCTTCTTAGTAATTAAAATTTGAGTGTATCTCCTCCATTTTTTCAGTCATTTGAAGAAGTATATGATATGTGGTGAGCAGTTCACTGAGGAATCATGAAGTTTATTCCTCTGCATTTGTTGCTGAAAAACTCATCAACACATGAATAGTTCAAAGAATGGTACTAAAAAGTGACAACAGGAAAGGCAGAGCTATGATTGTCTGGCGGTGAACTTCCTGATGACTAAGTACTCACAGCACATGAGTGGAAAAATCTGATACTACACTTGGAGGCCAGAGGCCATAGTCCAAAAAAACAATCTCCTCTAACAAGGAAAAGGTCAGCAAGACTAAGCTTTCATTTAACCTATGAAAGTATCTTCAGTTTTTCACAGGCACAAGGGCAGTCATGACTTCAAATGCCAGACCTGAAATCCTGATACAGTCAATTTGGCAAACGATGAATGAAAACCAACCATTCTTCTCCCCAGAGATGTAAAGCACAGACAGTTTTAGAAGGTATCTGATAGAGAGAAAAGACAAGACTATTCACTTCTTCTAAGTGAAGACAATACAATGTTCTAAGCAGTCACATGGGTTCTACAGAAAGAAATTGCTTTCACCTTTGGCTAGAGGAGTTCAGTGTTTCTTGTCCTCTGTTCAGAGGTGGTACTGTAGTGTACTAATGGCCAAGAGACAAAGGATGTCATTAATTTAAAAAAAATAATAAAATCCATCCACATGTAAGTAAAAACGCACAATTCTATTATGCATTTTAACAACATTTTTAAAGCCTGAATCTGGGAGTCAAACCAGACAGTGGGTTTAAAACCACAACTCTGAAGTTTTGTTTAACTAAGGTTGAAACTCAACTGAACAATTTGAGCTGATCTGAAATGGAAAATTAGGTGTTTGCCTCCTTCCGCAGTGAACAAGTCCTACCTTTACAACTTTTCTGCTAGAGGTTAACCTCTCAAACCTCTCTTTCTTATTTGCCAAAGAAAAGTGAGGATACAAGCAATTCCCTAGAAAGTAGTAACTTTTTTCCAGATGGTGAACAGAAAACAATGCACATACACCATGTAACTCTAAGGAACTGGAAGTCAGACCACAGCCTTATTTGCAAATACTGCAGCAGTGTTTTCTTTTAATCTCCTTGCTCCTCAAGGACCAGACCTTTCAGGATAGAGAGTGTCTCTCTATATTTGCTTAGCACTGCCACACAAATTTAGTTTCAATTAAGACATTACGATAACTGAAAATACTATTCCCAGTCTTTTCTGATGATGGAAAGGAGTAAAAGTAAACTAAGGGCCATAATTCACTGACTGAAATTTGGCTGAATGCCAGTGATGATCCTATAACCGGAGATATATCTGAATAGTTTTGTGTGCATCAGAGGTCCTTTTCAAGTGCTAGTTTTAAAGTAGGTTCAACCCCAATCATGACTTTTTTCAGCCTTTATTTCTCTCACCTTTAAATAGGAACAAAAAGCTCTCACATTAAAAAAAAAAAACAAACACAAAACTGGGACACTATAGCTTTGAGAGGTATCACCATGAGCTTTTTCAAAAGAGTTTATCTGTCACTTGTCTATTATCCTCCTCTATCTACAGTGTGTAACAGATAACCTGATGGTTCCTTGAGATGGCAGTGAACGATTGAGGTCACTTTATTTCTCCACTACTGCATGGTTAAAACAAAGCACAAATAGTTACTGTGTTTAAAGTTTAGGACACTGTGATGAAGCAGTACTTGTGGTTTGACCCCAGCCATC
The DNA here is from genome assembly GCA_013397135.1 of Pachyramphus minor. Classification (NCBI taxonomy): domain Eukaryota; kingdom Metazoa; phylum Chordata; class Aves; order Passeriformes; family Tyrannidae; genus Pachyramphus; species Pachyramphus minor. Next base: position 437,343 of record VYXB01006407.1, on the reverse strand, counting down.
AGCTAAGCCCCACGCAGCTGCTAGCTCACTCCCCCCCTTCACTGTGATGAGGGACAGAATCAGAAGGGTAAAAGTGAGAAAACTCGTGGGCTGAGATAAAGACAGTTTAATGGGGCAAGCAAAAGACACACACTAGCAAAGCAGAACAAGGAATTCATTCACCACTTCCCATGGGCAGGGGGCTGTTCAGTCATTCATAGGAAAGCAGGGCTCCATCATCCATAGAGGTGACTTGGAAAGACAGATGCCATGCCTCCAAACATCCCCCCTTCCTTCCTCTTTCTTCTCAGTTTTGCATGCTGAGCATGATGCCATATGGTCTGGAACATCCTTTGGGTCAGTTGGGGTCAGCTGTTCCAGGTGAGTCCCCTCCCAACCTCTTGTACACCCCCAACCCCCTGACTGGTGGGGTCAGGAACAGAAAATCCCTTGACTCTGGGTAACTGCTGCTCAGCAATAACTAAAAACTCCCCTGAATTATCAACACTGTTTTCAGCACAAATCCAAAATGTGGCCCCGTAGTACTTACTGTGAAAAAAATAACTCTATCCCAACCAAACCCAGCATATGCAGATATCAAGACCTGCCATACAAAGTATCTTAACTAAATTATCAGGCACTCTGTACCCAATGAAGAAAAGAAGGTACTTGCCAATGAAACTACCCATTTATTCACTTATCATTGTTCTCCTGCACAGCTCTGTAAAGAAAATTGGAGGCAGAGAAAAGGAAAATGAGGATTTCTTTATTGACAAGTTCATCTGTCCATAGAAAAAAATGGTTTTCTCAAGTTTTCTTTCACTTTATCTTTCAAATCCTTCAATTAGCATTACGGAAGAACTTGCCACACCCAAGTTAAAGTAAATAAGACAACTCAGCAGCCCTAGTGCTTTAGAAGTACTGAAGCAATAAGAAATAAGTCTACATCTGATATAAAAATATGTTTATTAACTTAAAAAAATAAAGTTTGCATTTTTTAACCCTTCGAAGTGTATGTTTTCAATTTTGCATCTGGAGGGTTGTCAACTTCGAAAAAATTGAACCAAAATTTAGGAATTAGAATGTATATGCAATAATATACATATATGTATATATATATTACATATATATATATACATATATACATATATGTAAATGTAATAAAATTTGATTAGGCAGAATGCCCAAACAATATTTTATTAATTACTTGGTTGTCAATGAGCCTGAGTAAGACAAATGCCTATATTTATTAATTTAATCAAATTACTTCACTATATTGCTTCTCTCAAGGGTTGAACTCCAGAGCTAGAATAACTGTATACCTTCTTACTGTGCAAAGACATTTCACTTCAATGTTTAACTGAACTGGCTTATTTGTTCTAAGCCAAGTCTTCTCTTTCAATCTGCACATCAAAGGAAAAAGAAAGTGTGTGCTCCGAAGCTCTCATTAAGTTCAGCAACTGGACACAGATCTGGAAAGGCACTTTTCCTTTTCACAGCCTTCTCATTCAGATGGCTTCTTACAGTGGTTCTCGGATGTCTAATTGATTTCAAAGGTGTCTAGCAGTGTTTTGGAAATCTGATTCAGTGTGTTTTAAGGTGATTCTATTGATATGTTTCTTAGCAATGTGTTCATCTGGGATTTCTTAGTAAGAAAATAAATATTTTTTTTTCTTCCTGCTTATAGCTTAGATGCTTGTTAGAGGCAGATCATTAATAACTAACTTGGCAGTATCATTAATAACTAACTTGGTAGTATCAATACTTTCAGCTGCTGGCTCACTAGGTGATTCACCTATCTTACTAGAACAAGTTAAACCAAAGGATATAATGATGCGATGTCAATTCCCTTCAGCAAGACAGGTAAAATGCAGATGTTGAAGGGAAGCAGCTTTGGGAAGTGGCAGCTACCCAAACAGCTACCACTGCTGCCTTTTTTCAAACTTCTTTAAAACTACTGCCGTGGCAGAAGGCAGTGCCCTGAGCAATGCCTCCAAAGCTATTGTACGTGCTCCACGAGGTACTGTGCAGTCTGCATCTGCAGACATAGATTTTCCTCCTGAAAGGAATAAACCTTTCACAAGTAAGCGAAAGAGAAGATATGGTTTCTAAATGAATGATTCATTGTTTGAGGGCGCAGTCTTGATTTGTTGGAGTTGCTACGATACCGCAGCAGCAATGCCAACTTATCATAGCCCTTAATGTTCTCTGGAAGCTCAGCAAGCTGAAAAGGCATTGCTGAGAGAAATTATTTATTTTTAAACAGAAAGGCTGTATTTACCACAGAACTACTTTTAATCTCCTGCCTTTCTCCATAGGCTGGCTTCAAATTAGTGTAACTTCCCCATCTCCCCCACTCCATTCTGGTTCTGGGGGAGTGAAGGGCATAAGCAGGAAGACAGTGTACACTGAAAAAGATGGCAGGATGCCCCAAAATGGTAATTTAAAAAACTGTCTTGCTAAGCCTGCCAAAACTTGGGTTTTGGCCTTTTTTTATTAAAAAAAAGAACAATATAGTCAACAACTTTTTGTTGTCTTGAAAGCATGTGTGGCTTTGCTGACTCATGTTTACCTAGGAAAAAGTATGAAAGCATACAGCATATGTGAAATAACACAGCAGGGCTATATAAGAATAAAGCCATAATTTCTTGGGAATTCTTGTGTTTAAAACAATAACTGTAGTAACACCAAATCCATCTTTCACCAGCATAACAACTGCATGTTATGCAAGCTCATACCCTAAACCGGGCTCCTGCAGGAAGTTAACAGTACAAAACGGGAAACCGGCACTAACCAAACACTAAAGGTTCTCAGACACTAACAGAAAGGGCTACTGGAGATGGGAGTGAGAAAGAAACTAAGTATCAGCATGCAAATCTCTGATGCAGCAAACGGTGAGGAAAATGTGGAACTGAGTTGCTACTGTTACTGTTGGCTCCTCTTGCAGAAGATCCCGTGACTGTCTTAGGAACATGAAATCTCCAGAAGAGGAAAGATATATGTCATGTCCTTCCCATGGGTTGCAGACTTTCAGAGAACGTGAAACAACAAAATTAATTTAATAGGTAATAATGCCAGCGATTTAATTAGGATTATGATGATAAAAACACGACAGTCCCTAGGTAAAGATTACCTAAGAACACATTTCTTCTGTTGCAAAATCAACTCAATTTTCTCCAAAGACTTGTAGTCCGTGCTGTCACCTCCTTTCTTTTGACATTCTCATTAGTCCTCCTAAACTCAGAAAACAGAACACTACAAAAATGGGAAGTCAGAGAGGACTGCTGTTAAAAAATCTTCTGCTTCTATACCTTGTCCCTGCCAAGTAACAAAGTAAAAATAGAGCATGCAGGATGTAAACCAAAATACTAAAATTGTTTGTAAAGAAGAGACTAGATAAGGAAATGGATGCTCAGTCTCTACTACAAAAGGAACCAAAATGATTCTTAGCTTAACTTTTTTTTTTTATTATTTGAAAATTTGAAATTTTTACTTTATTTTTAAAGAATGGACAGATTTCTTTCTGAATTAATGACTGAACTGGCATGAGAGACATCTCTGTAAGGTACAAACTGTGTATTTCTTAACTGGACACTTAGGAACATCACTCTTTCCTGATGAAGTCTGGTAAGCGGTGTCTGCTTTCAAAGAAGTTGTGCTTCTTTACTGACAGGTCCATTCTTTTTTGCTTTCAGTGCATGCTGAGAAATGACCCAGATTGGTTTTGTGGGAGGACAAAGCTGTATTTTATTAATGTATTTCTTAAATAAAATATTTTTCAAAATTTTCATTAAATCTCTCTTTTTTTATATATTACAATTAAAAAGTCTCACCAAGTTACCACACTGGGATGAGAATTACATACATGAGCTTATATATCAGAGGATATTTACTGATATCTGAAATACAATTTGAGATGAATCCTACGCACAAAATACGTGCACAAAATAACTCTATTAGCCATTCCTGAGCCCTAACCATACTGTATTTTGTTCAAATAAAAGAGTTTTCTCCCTTTATTGCTGTTGTCTACCAGTGTCTGGCTGTTCAAAAATATCTAAAGTCATACAAAATGACCCAATTACAACATACCACTGGCATTACACTGAATACATATGCTTCACAAGATACAGCTTAAATCTCAATACATGGAACCTGATGGTGACTTGGTTTGTCATTTTGCAGTGTGCTCAAAAGGCTGAATGTTTCAAACAGATGTTTCATCCTTGGGCTGAAGAAGGATATTCTTTCTAAGTCCTGTTAGTTCTCAGTTTTTGCCCCTTGGTTCTATGATATCTGAAGAAACTGCTGAAACTTCCTATTCCTTTGCTGATTGATAGTAGCAGGAAAACAGGGAGGTTAAAAGAGCAATAAGGGAATTAAAAGGATTCTTAAAAGGACTTGAAAGGAAGTACAAGCAGTGTCATGAGGAAAGCACGCTCTCTGAATGAACACACTGCTTCCTGACAGCATCTCCAGCCTTTGATTAGGCTCAGCCTCTGGAGACTCCTGGAAGAATCCTAAGGGCTAATTAGAAAGATGACATGAAGTGATGAGACTATTCCCAGCTGGTCTTCATTATTTGCTTTCCTTCTGAGGAGGGGGAAAAAACCAAAAGAAGCGAATACTGTACACGCCAGTAACATCAGAAATTGAGCTACATTCATTATGATGGTTATTCTATCAGATTTGTGTTGCAGTTGAAGGGATTGAGCTCCATGAAAGGAGGTCACAGGATTAAAAAAAGGTCTTTTCTAAGAAGCCATCCCTCGGAGTGTGCATGAAAGGCTATGGGAAGAAAATGACTCTCAGGCAAGACTGTGCCATTGCTGCACCTTTTTTTAATACAGCCAGGGCTGGAAACAGCATCAAAAATTCACCCAAGAGACTTGCTAGATTGAAGTGGGAGAAAAAGTGAATTTCCTACCAGTATTTATAAACTGTACCTTGTTTTAGTCTTCCTTGTTGTTAATTCTTACTGCTTTCCTGACTTATGAATTTGGCATAATGTCTGAAAAACAGAGAGCAGTGCAGTGACACAGCAAAACAAACAAACAAACAAAAAAAACACAAAGCAAATAAACAAATGAAAAAAGAAAATCAGGAGCCAAAATTGATCTGCCTCTACCAGCAGCTCACATAGAAATTATAACGGAAAAAACCAACAGCACCTTCCATGCAAGCTTCTTAGACTGTAGAGTTTATATGTAAAGGTAGCTCCACCTATAAATAGTGACTGATGCAACTTATTATGTTACAGCTTAGTTTAGCAGGAACAACCTTTGATGACAGTGGAGGTAAGAATCAATTTTCCTTGATCCAGCATTTCTGTGCGGACAGATCATGGTTGTTGACTAACTAAGCCTCATTATTGGGTACATGAAAAAGTAGAGAAAATGAATGACAATAGCTGTGACACAGCTATTGGAGGAAAGAGCTGCACCTTTCAGCCAAGCTGAACCACTTCTGTGTACACTGTAATGGCTTAGAAACATGCTGTATGAAAGGCAACAAGATGCTAGTGGTGGCTGTCACAACTAAAAGCTTTATCATGATGTGACCTCAGGTTAATGATCCAAATCCCAAACACGCCAAGGGGAACCATCATATAAACCAATTAGTCCCCATGTGCAGAAGAAGAGCTCTGTATGTAAGGACTGATTTCCACCCAAAAAAGACATCTGCTTCTCTTTAATTTAAATACTATTTTTAATAAGTAAAGGACTCTCTGACTCTTTCACTGCTGAGAAAAACCCAAGTCTCAATTAGAGGCCACAGTTGATACAGGTGTAGTAGACAGAGATGTCCCTATTTGTAGGGATGTGCATATTCAGTTGTCAGTGGGAAGAAGCAAAGACTAATAAAAAGAGACAGTACCTTGCTGAAGGATGAGCTGTTTAACAGAGAGAAAACATGGCCTGCAGTTTTTAAGTTTGTGGTCTAAAGTGAAGAAAGTGGGTCCTGTTTCTTGTCTGGCTGTGGACTTACATGACCTTCATTATAAATAGTGCAAGATGCATTGAGAATTTAAGTTTGTAGAAGCTACACAGTGGAAAATCCAGTAGTAGTATAGGAATAAAGAACAACCCATGCTGACCTTCACTGTGTGGATTTAGATATCTGCTTTCTATATATATTTTCAGAGAATGATTTGAGGTTTTTCACCCTGGCAGGAGAAATACGGCACCATCATAAGAAAAGACAATTGAGAGCAGTCTGTAAAAAAAAAGAGGTCTGTGCATGCCTCTGCATAATAAAAGTTTATCAAAACTGGAGTTCATCAAATATAAATATTTTTTTAATATTACTGAATAAAAGGAAACTTACGCTAAGCAATATGAGAGCTTTTAAACAAATAGGACCATCTCTTTGCCAGTAGGGGAGCATGTGATTCCCCCATGTCCACTGCAGTTTCACTTTTGAGGACAAACAAAACATCCCCAGTGGACAAGTCATTCCACAATAGTCCCTCAGGAACAGCTTCTAGCAAATGTTAGCAGCTGTCAGGAGCTGCTAGATTAAATGGACATCTGAGTTGACGCTGGTGGACAACTAAAGGGGCACTGGCTGATTGGTGTTAATAATATAAATTTACTTCTTATTCATATAATTTGAAATACTGCTAATATAATACCTCAGGGTATGTACTGATATCTGGGGTGTGCTTTGAGATAAGAGTCTCCCTAAACTTATGGGAAGCAATCTGTCTTCTGGGAAGATATTTAAAAGAAGAAAACTTCTGGTCTGCTTGAAAACAATGCTGGCAAGAAAAATGGCAAGTCCATATCATTCAGCATTTGCAGGGTTAATTTTTTTTTGCTAAAAATTACATTATGTCACACTCTTACATCTGTAAGTCTTAAGATACTTTCTGAGGTGACAAACAATTTCTGCTATATGCACATAGAAATTAATAAATTGACATTGAACTAATTGATCTGGTTTTTTAATGTATACTCAAGCTGACCCTCTGGTTGCTGGTTTTCCCCAGTGCAATTAGGAGAGAGTTGTTTTTCCAAAACCTCTCCCAAGAATGGGGCACCCAGCTGCTACTGCCTCACAGCAGCCAGCAGCAGGCAGACTAAATCCCTCAGCTGACACTGGGTTGGAGTATTTATTACCTTCCCACCCTTCTCCTTATCGCCATGCTGCTGAACCCAGGCGTGGTGGGTTGTTCTCCATCAGCAGGCAGGAGCATCAAGCTTGTTTTGGTCCTTCCTGCAGAGATAGGTTCTCACCTCAGGTGCTTTTTGTCATTCAAGAGCAGGAACCATCCCACCAAGTTGTTCACCACTACCTTTCTCATCTCCTCCTTCAGCTTCCAGTGTGAATCTTAAGAGATTTCCCGTGAGAAGAAGAGCAGGCACATATGCTAAAAATACTGTATGGACAAGTAGTCCTCAAAGTTCAGAGCAAGGAACTACCTGATAGGAGTAAACTTAAAAATAAGGCAGGTCCTGAAGGAAGAAGAGACATCACACAGTCCCTGTGTCCCAACAGTGAGGCCTTTACCAGGGATTATGTTTTGCTGTGTACCCTATCCGACAGTCTAACAGTGAAATAAATGTCATGTCCCGCACAATAGCTTTTGCTGAAACATGCAATATTGTACATGAACAACCACTGCTCTTTTCTTAAAAACAGAGATGAAAAATACCAATGCTGGTTGTGGAGATGTTGGAAGCTGCCCACCAGAAGGCTGGCCTCACTGGCCACATGGCCGAAGACACAGCAGCTGCCTGACACAGCCTCTGCCATGTCAGCCCTCCTGGTACTCCCACTGCTCCTCCTCCTCCTCCCTGCACCCAGCCTCCACTTAAGTCAATGGAAACATTCCTTTGGCTTCAATCGATACTGGATCAGGTCCTCTATCACTGAGTGAACTTGTTTGGTTTCTTCTGGAATGGCTTCCACATTTGCAGGAAAAGTTATCCCATAAACCTAAATTCAGGTGGAAAAAATAAGAAGCAGCATGCAGGGCACTCATGCCCCATGATGTTGTGGCTACCGGGAGCTGCCTCCCCCAGCACCACAGGTACTGAACTGGGGGAAAACACTGGCCCTCTGCACCTCTCAAGCCCCTGCAAGAGGCAGCCGAGCACAACAACCCTGCCTGTGCAGAGGAGGGAAGGAAGCAGTCTGGGATGAAACACCATGTGGACATCGTAATCAGTTTTTGTCAAAATTGATTGTCACGTGTATGGGGGTTAAAGAGCAAGATTGGAAAAACACATTGCAGAGCAATGCTGTAAAGAATTTGCACCAAACTTCAGCACTCCTTAAAAATAGTAGCTCAAGAGGACTGATTATGGCTCGAAATGCCTGTACAAACACATACACATCTGAATGAAGAAACAAAAAATGCTCTCAAAGGCAGCCCAACAAGCTTTCTTTATCTTAAATTTGCTAATCTTTTCCTAAATTGAGTGGACGTGTAGTTGGCCTGTTAACATGGTTGCATGTTCCTAAGGCACTTCATGAAAACTTTTTTAAAAAAAAAATCTTTCTGAATCATTTTCATTAATAGAAATGTCAGAATGTTTCAGGTCCTCCAGGGGAAATTTATGACTTGTTATTATGTGCAGTTTTAATAATTTAAACGGCAGTGTAAGAATCCAGGAATGGAAACAGTGTGTTCCAGGAATGTTGCAGTGTATTAGTAATCAAGATCTGCTTGTAATTGCTGATTATCCCCATGAATTCTACCCAGTCTAGTAAAGTGAATGTTTTTTTACTGACAAAAAGAAACTTGGGAATAGGATTAACTTAAAAAAATTCAAATCAACAGTGGTCTACTCTGTTTCCAACAAGGTTTTTGACTCTCTGTATCATTCATATAAATAATTGCAGAGGTTCAGCGTAGGGAGCAAGAGACTCTACTCCAAGAGCAGGGCCAGGGCAGGAGTCATGTCCTTTGGTACATGTAAATAGGGTATCCTGTTACCAGGCACTGCCATTGCAATGTCAACACAAATACTGTCGCTAGGGGAAGGAGAACAGCCAGCGGGCTACAGAGGCAGGCAGCTGGACAGAAGACAAGTTAGCAGAGCCATGTATCCTGGGCAGTTTCTTCATATGCCAAGAAGTATTTGAATGATATATGGGATACACTGCAAAATAACATATGTTCATTTGGATGTGCTGTTTTTACTGACTGTCCCGCTCAGCCTTGTTTCTCTTTTGACAGTACTTGTTTCGAGGAAAAATTTTGTGGTTTGGAGGGAGTAATAAATACAGCACCAGCACAGATTTGCATGAGCAGATGATGGGTTTCTTGTGTAGCAGGCTGAGGGGTCAGATGCACAGACATCAGGCAGTACCAATAAGAAAGCCTGTGAAAACAGGTATGATTACAAAGGAAAATGTTAAAAGCGGAGTTCAAGACAATAGATGGTCCTGATAAAATAGAAAAAGAATAAACAGAAGATGTGATGGACACTAACAAAGGACAGGGTACGCAGTAAGGAGCAGTGAAGTGTGACACAGACTTAAGGAAAAAAGAAAGCAAGAGGAAAGCCAAGGCTTTAAGCTTTGCCAGGACGTATTCACTGTATATGATGAAATTAATTGCACTGAAAGGAAACTGATATCCACAGTGAAATCAGGAGATTATTCATGAACTGAAGACATTAGATAAGTCAGCCCTTGCAAATGAGCAGTTCAGAGAACTAGCAGGCCAGCAGCTCATTAAATAGCTGATATACAACAGTCATCAGGAAAACAGAAGAGTGTCAGATGAAGGTGCTGAAGGAAGGAGAACAGAAGCATAGAGGAGCAGGAAATACTGTGAAAAGGGCTGCACACTGAAAAAGAAAGATGACTTCAGTAAAAAATCGTTTCAGATCATGTTGGACAAAACATGCATTTTGGTATACCGGGCTTTGACACAAGAAAGCGCTCAGCTGAGACTGGATCCCTAAACCATGCTCAGTGATATTTGCCCTTGACAGACACTAATACAGATGTAGGTTGTCCAAAGAGACAAACCAGAGTCTTATGAAAATCAACTTAAGCCAAGATGGAATAAGGACTTAGGTAAAATGAAAGAAATACTGTAGATAATGCCTCTATCTCCTGAAACAAAACTTCACAAGATGAAGCAGAGTAGGTCATCCTTAAGTGATGTTAACATTGCATAACTTATGCTATGTTAATAATTAGTTTGTTAAGTGTTGAGAATGCCTTTTTACATGAACATGTAGGTTTACATATTAATAAATACTTACCTGAAATCTGACTCTGAAGTATCAGTCATCACTGATAACATCAACTTTTGAAAGAGAAAAAAATTAATAAACATGGTCCAAGTGTCCAGTCAGAGCAATTCCTATCCCTGTCCAATCCTACATGCCTGCTTTAGACATACACACATACACAACCATCCTTGTTTGTTGAACCACTATACTTTCCATTTTCTAGGCATTTGGTGGTTTGTAAGTGCAGCAGCAGATATGGCTGACATATAGCACAGAGATTTTGCAAGCATTTCTATTACAGTTGCACAAGAAATAAACAGAATTCGATAAAACAAAAAATGCTGTTTGCCTTTCCCAGCTTTGAAAATTTTTCCTTTTGATCACTGTTTGCCAGGGAATCTGGGCTTTTTAAAGTATTCAGGGACCTTCACTGACATAACTTCGCCTTCTGCATCTCTTCTCTTGAAAACTGCTGGCAAGATAAGTTCTGCCTGATAACCAAGGGTCATCAAGGTTTAGCGACCTTCTATGGACACCCTTGCAACATCACTGCTTGCAACTGCAGCCAAATGTGGACTGTGCAGGCAATTAAGATAGCAGAAGGAGAGACTGGGCTTACAAACAAAAAGGGAGCTTGCTGTATGGTAAAGGTACTAACACAGAGCTCATAATCTCCTCAATGCAGCTCACAAGTTGCACTGTCCCCAAACAGCCACAAGTGAGACATGCTTTCTCCAGCCTGCAGCAGCCAGCACTCACACTTGTTGTGAGGAGAGCACAGAAACAGCAATGGTGCAACACGACGCTCACCAGCCACAGTCAGTGCAAACAATGATCTCCCCTTTGGGTGTGGTGGGGAACAGAGGTATTTTAACTTCACATATCAATTTATGAGTTTTCTCTTTAGTCTGAGTGAGCCTGTCAAACAGTATCTGCAGGTAGAGGATGACAACTTCAGAGCTACCTCACTGTACCCAGTTTAGTGTAACAGATCTGTAGGCATCTCCACAGCTCAGATATGCAGATCCCGGGCTCCGCAGGAGCCTCCACTACCCCTGACACCAAGGACAGTCAGGGCCAAGTCCCTGCTGCATTCACAGGAGGAGATCTGTTTTCAAGGTGGCACATTTTCACATTTGCATTGCTTCTTGAGTTCAAAAACAATAACTTGAATTTTGGAAAATTTTCAGTGAAGAGCAGGAGGCTGACTGTCACAAACCAAAAAGTGAAACTTGAGGGGAAAAAGGAAGAAGCAAGACTTGTCTCCTTGGGCATATTCCAAATATTTATATTTTGCCTTTTAAAGCCCACTTCTGTTGTTAGATACAGACTCATTATGCTAGCAGCAGCCAGAAATACAAAATGGCCTAGAGTTCAAAGCAGGAAAAATCAATGCACAAATTTTATTTTACCATAAACACACAATGGTTAGCTGAACTTGCTTCTACCTAACAGCCTGCAGCCCAAGCATAGTATTTACAAATAAATTTGCATTTATTTGTGGATTGGGTAAGTACAGGGGGAGGAAACCGAGCAAAGTAGCAAGCAACTTGCATCGCACAACTCCTCCTATTAAATAGGACAGCAGAAATGGTGACAGTCGCTAACAGTGAAAAAAAAAATCTGAATGCAGAATTCTTAACTGTGACAAGTTTTCAGTAGTGAATTATATTATTTGTTTACAGCACTCCTGTCCCTAATTTTTATTTCTTCAGCTGATAACCGAGAAAGTAAATCAAGTATTTAAGCAAAAATAATGAACTTTTTTTTTCTAAAAGGAAGTAGCTGCAAGAGACTGTGGTGTCACTTAAGTCCTTATTTGTCACTGCTCCCCAGTCCACCAGTGCAGTTCTGCTGGGCTTAACTGAACACTTATGCTGAAGTTGCCAGAGATAGCTTTGGGACCCAGGTGAGAGCAAAACTGTCAGCACTGTAAGCAATCTCTATTCGTTCCTGGTGATGGCTGTAGAAGGGAAGAAACCAGGTGCTCTTTGAATAAGAAGTGTTGAGATCTGGCAAGGCAAGGAGGTATTCTGTGGAACAAAAGGGATTTCCTTAGGATTGTGAGGTTCTCTGAAGAACCTATTTTTATCACATTGCATCTTAAAGGATATTGCCCATTGGGCTATGAATTACTCCACTGCTGCCATCTAAGCCGTGAACACAGCAGCATTGCTACTATCAGAGATACCCCAGTACAGGAAGCAGTGAATAAGTGGCCATGCAGTACAACATCAGGTCAGCTTGATATTTAGAGAATGCATTGCCTATGTTTCCAGAAGAAACATGGCTCAGATACATGTGATCAAGAGCATCTGCATAGACATTGGAGGCAGATGTTTGCTGACAGGCGAAGCGCAAACTTTAGAAGCAACGAGCTCCGTTGAAAAGGTGGGTCTTTGGGTTTCGGGAGGAAACAATCTTTTTCGGCTACTGCTGTAACAGCAAATAAGGAGTTAAAGTTGCAGTGTCATGCAAACTAGAAAGCACATTAGAAGAAAACAGAACTTTCCGTGTTTTTTTCTTTTTAGGGAACATGCTGGGTGTTCAGAATACTAAGAAACTACAGTGCTGGTGATCTAGAATGAAATATGGCATTAAAATACAGAGTGCTGTAACTGAACTATAGCAATTTTTATTTGAAACACAGAAACTGTCCTTTCCTCCAAATCTAATTCTCCAGTCACAGACACAGTAAGTCAGCCAAAATATCATAATTAATCATAATTATAATTAAAAATCATAATCATAATCATAATTAAAAAATCCCTTTCACTGCATAAGCACACATAATTTTTGTCTTAAGCTTTGCTCTGGTACTCATAAAGTCTGCATGTATTCCACCTACAAGATACTGAAATTCTATAGTAAAAGGGTGAAGCACAGACTCCTAAAATGTAGATAAATCAAGTAAACCATTTGTGGGAGATTTCCCCCCCCCTTTTTTTTTTTTTAGTATAACTACATTTGTGCAAGTTTATATCACCTCATCAGTTTTTTTCTCTAATATTTTTTTTCTGAAACATAATACTACAAATGCTCTCCACAGCTGTTGGACAGCCTTGGCAATTTTGAGCTGTCTGAGACTTATTCACTACCTGTTGGTGAATTTGGCTAGATTACAGCTATTTTCCTGCTGTTAGTTTTGTAAATACAACTGAGACAACACAATATTGAAACATTGGTCCTTTATCTATCTTCAGATTAGAAAAGTGAAATGTATTTGTAGCTTCGGAGCAGCCTATTTCATGGTCCTTAGGCCCTCCATAGCCTTCTTCCTGTATTTAAGGGTGCTAACAATGAGTATAGTCAGCTGTATGTTTTGTTGTTCTTCTGTAGGTTACACAAACATTTATTAGCACAGAAAATTGTGGAAAACAGAACTATTCATGTAGAGTAGTTCTCAATTTACAGCTTCAAAAGAAACCATGCACTTGCCCTTATCACTGCCTTAAATTCTATTTTCATGGAATTAACGTTATGAGGGATCAGCTTTATCTGAGCTTTATTCTCAGAAAAAATCTCACACTTCTCTATAGTGAAAATCAGCTGTTTGCTTGTTCAGGTCTGAGCTTATTCTTCTCAGCAGTAACCCTCCAGCTCTGCCAGTGGGCAGAGTCATCGAAGTCAGCACTCCTTGGGTACCCAGTGAAGGCAGACACAGTGGTTTCCTCATCTCTCCTGGGAGCTCTGCATCTTACTATAACAATACTAGTGATTTCTTCACAGAAGTACCCCTCAGTTACAAATAAAGACCAGGCTATTGGAGCATTAAAAGAAAATTCCTTGCCTCATTTTTTTAGTTTTATGAAAATCTGTGAGAATGGGTACTGCTTTCAAAAACTGACATCCTGCAGCCTCATTAGGATTATCTAGTATTAGTAAATAAGTGAAGATGCTTTTTCACACACTGTTCCTGTCTCTTTTTCTGTCAACGAGAGCCAGCTACCTTCTCCTTCACTGCTGACTTCTCAGTCTACAGTAAACAAGTCCTGGTGATACAGAACAAAGGTATTGTTGAGGCAGTAATACAATAACATTGTATTACAACTATTCGACTACTAACTTCTCCATTCTTTTCTATCCTTCTCTTCTGAAACATCACTACTATGCAATGAGGATTCAGCAGTGATTTCATCATTATTGGAAACAATAGAAGCTGAACATACAGATACCCCTTTTACACTTTTACAACAGCACTAACTTCTGAGAGAAGCTGGGGAATCTTTAGAGTCACGGGCTTTGATGTTACAAGAGAAACTCCAAGGGCACAGATGGTGTGATCCCCTGTAGGTGAAAAACTCAAATCCACATTGGTCTGGTGGGTTAACAGACTGCTCCTTGAAGCCTTGCATTTGGTCCTCTCTCATGATCTGCTCTTTAATTGTCTGACTAAAGGGAGGTTTGCTTATTGGCATATCCAAGGCCCTTGACTTTTATTCTGCTTTTCACATAATAAGTTCTTTGTCCAGAAAGCAAAGAAATGTGATGACTATAGCTTTTGTTCCAACGTCTGGGCTGAGTTTTGGGCCATTAAGACTCTTTCCAATTGTAAGATCTTGTTCCCTCAGGCTTTTTTATGTAATGGGTGATAAAGGAGTTGGAAAGCAAATTTATTGCCTCTTTTTCTTAAAGGCTTTTCTTTTTCTCCTTGACAGTGCTAACAGGACCTCTACTGCTGATGCTATTGGATTTCTCCTGAGTGTCGTATTCCTCAGTGTCATTAACAAGATAAGTTATCCTTTCCTAAATCTCCTCCTCCTATTCGCTTTCAAGGGTCATGTTTTTGCATGGCTTCAATGTTAATGTGGAGAAAGTTCTCACTGAGCATAGGGAAACTGTACTGACCATCTTGGATTAGGAGTACAGCTTATTGGCCATGGGTCTTCAGGTATCTTTTCTGTGGGTATGAGACATTACAGACAGCCAAAAACTTTCAGCGAGTCAAAAAGAATTCGAGCCCCTTTTATGTCATGTGATATTAGTCTTCTTTGTTTCACCCAGACTTCTGTCTCTCTATTTTCAGTTTGGAAACCCACCATTGTGTCCAATATTCACATTCCCTGTGAATTTCTGATGACTCCACAGTTTCATAATGACATTGAGCAACAGCTGACTTCTATCCACACAGACTGCAGCAATTTCTATTTCCAGACTGTCTTTATTCTGCTTAGTTAACAATGATACAGCAAATTTCTAATTCACTACCAAGAATGAATGAAAAAGACCAATCTTTTTAAAAGACTGGGGCAGAAAAAAAATCAGTTTTCTACTTCCTAAGGGCATTGCTATCTCTCTGTGGCTGCAGGGATCATAATGACTATTCAAGGAGCAAAGATAATGAGGGAAATACCAAATCTGCACCCATTTTCCCATGCATTAGTCTAGCAATGAGGAGTGATACTTAGAAATGAATGTAGCTATGCTGCAGAGAGATTTCGACCTTTCCAACTCTAGGATGCAAGTATAAAGCAAACAGATCTGCCACTTTATTTGTGGAGGACTGGACATTGCACTTCTAAAATGCCACATTTCTGAAAGTACTGTGTCTTGTAAAACTTGCAATAGATTTTTTTCTCATTACAGTAATAATGGTTACTTTGCTTTCAGAAGGACAAAAGCAGCATAATTCAAATGGATGGAAATATACAGACTGAGATTTTCAAAGTGGCCAACGGAAGATAAGCATGTCTCTTCCAGTGTGCTCAGTACTGTCTGGATGTTTCCCTCTTTAAAAGGAGTTTCATATCATAACAGCAGCCTGCTATTTGGAATGCTGAGAGAAGACATATGCAGTGAGAAAATGGGAAAGTATTTTATGTTTTGAGATTGTTCTAAATCAGTGTCAATGGCAACAAGAAGATGATCAGATTTATCATTAGCATGCAAAACAGAAAAAAATAAAAATAAAAGATAAGCTGTCCTGCCAACAGGGATAAAAGGGCATTACCAAACCCTTCCAGATTTTGTTTAATGTGTTATCATTGAAAGAACTTCTTTATGAAACTGAATATACATTGTCTTCTCTCATTATATTTTTCTCATTTGATTGAACAACATCCATCCCCAAGCTCATCCTTCTTCTGTCCCATTCCCCATCCCCCGCTCATTTTGCTGGAGCCGAAAATGAACAGAGCTTCATTTGTTTGCTGGTGCCAGCAGCAGCAGCAGCAGCAGCAGCAGCAGCAGCAGCAGCAATGTGAGCCTTGCAGAAGCAGCCCCCTGCCTAAGTGTCCCCAGGGGAGGAGACACCTTGCATTTTTGGGGATGGTTCCTCTGACAGAATAGGGTTTGTGGAGGTCTCAAGTAAGCGTGGAAGAAAGACTCAAAACCACGTATTTTAGAACCACAGCATATTCAGAGAGATTAAAAAGTTTGCTATCTTCCTTTCACATAGGGAATGGAAACAACTTGTAGAGGTATAGGCTTCAGTCCTTTGTGGTTCTCCAGGCACACGTGCAATAGCATGACATTCATTAATGTAATCTTAAAAACAAGTAGTTCAGCTTTGCTGACCCTGCTCTTTCCAGAGCCTCATTGTTCTGGAAGCTGGGAGCCTTCCTCATTTCCAGCCTAGAAGCACTCACTGTCTGTTCATAGTCACATGTTGCTACTTAATTTCCTGTTGTTTACAGGTAGACTAACATCTTCTCATTAGAGAGTATGATCCCATCTCCCTCACACAGAACCACCTTAATCATGCTCTATCGCTCTTTGCTGGGCTACAAAAACCAAAACCTTTCAGTTTTGCCTCCTGAGATAGAATGATGAAAAAACTTTGAGAAATTAACAGATGGGTTTTCTTTTGCCTAATCTTTTGAACAAGCTTGAACTGAGCTGCTTTGAGTATGTATGGGCAGAACTGTGCAAAGTTTCCCAGGTGAAATCTCACTTAAAGCATTATTATCTCTACTGGGGGACAGGTCATTAGATAAACCCTCCAAGATCTCCTATCTTCTGATCTTTATGTTACTCTCACACATTTCATGGTGTACTTTTCCCCCCCCAGAAAACAGAAGCCCTTTGCAGTGATACTTCTGGCAGTTTGCAGTGCCTAGGAAGGGAAACAGCCATTGATTTGGAGGCAGCCTTGCTTCTGCAAAGTTAGAGGGTTGCAACTTTAACTCCTATGAAGGCTAGGTAAGCCAGAACCTATCTGCTACTGAAGCTGTTAATTTACTGACTTGTTTATTTAGAATACTTTCTCCTAGTTGCATGTTTTGATTCCTCCCAGCTGGCTTATTGTTCCCTTACTGTCCTGCATGCTTCTGCTTTTTGATTCATTATCAACCTCTGTAGAAACACTATCAGCAATTTCTGTAAGGTGGGGGGATTTTCAAAACAGTCTTAGGATCAATGTTGGCTCAGCACAAGTTTAATTTAGAACATGTGATGGGTCTGACTCACACTGTGCTATTCATGCCATCCATCTCTAATCTGGAAACCTAGTAGTTTAGTTATGACCTGGAAATGCCTGAAGAAAAACTATATATAGCATTTAAAAATATTTATAATGTTAAAAACTGTTATGAACATCTCCAAAGTCCCTCAAGCGATGCACAGGTTCGCAATGGACACGTTTGTCTGAAGCCTACAGTGAACACTTTCACAACACCTGGACCTCTCTGCCCAAGATATTCATGCCCATGTACAATGGACTGAGCTTGTCGTGCTTCTCCCAGGTTTCCTCCAAGGACTGTGTTTGAAAGAGCACACCAGAGAGCAAGTAGTCTCTAATCCAAAAGCGCTTTGTTGAGATTAGATTCTCTCAGCACTCCAACATCTTTATCTCTGGCCACGAAGGTAAGAAAACCTTCCTGCTCAGCTACTGCAATGAGACATAATGGAAGGATGAACAGGCATGTGGGGAATGCAGGCAATGTTATTCTCGTCTGTGATCCAGAAATTGGCTTTAAGACTTAGTGAAAATAATCACTAACTGACATCACCGACTTAAGTTTGCAACTTCTTTTAAAAAAGCCACCAATGAGGACAGCAAGCATGTAGCATGTGCCATCAGACATCCGCATGCAGGGACAAAAATTTCACTGCTTCTCCTACACAGTATCGTGCTGAGGAGGAATTCAAAACAAGCCACCTGGGTGAGGATGAGAGGGAGCCACAGGTCACGAACAGTGGTAAAGAAGCCACAGCCGTGCCTTGCCAGGGCTGTGACTCACCTGGTCTTAGAGAACAAGTATCTGAACCCGACTGACCCAACCTGGCTCTGACATGATGGGAAGTGAAAGGAGGAATACAGATAGCTAGGTAGCACGTTGCCTGGTACTGCAACTGCATGTCTGGAGGAAGAAGAGGCAAGCACAGACCCTTTGCTAGATGAAGTCTTGCAGCTTTACAGAGCTCACATTCTTCATTTGAAACCTGGCTATCCCATATCAGATAAATACCTGTACCTGAGCTTAACTCAGGTTTACATTTAAGGACCACAAACATAAGGAAGATTTTTAATTAATCATTTGTTTTGCTAAACCACATTTGCAAGGAAGGAATCTGTTGGGAGCAGGCAGCGAGCACCTTGCTGCCATACTTACAGTGAGCTGCTTGTCTGCAAGCAGTAATGGGACGTGCTTTTGGAGGCAGCCTGTGGACAGGCACAGAAAAGGAGAAGCAGAGAGAACAGAAGGGAAGAAGGTATTTGAAGACTACAGACTACTCTGGACAAAAAAAGGGCAGCAAATGGGAGACAGGATGACAAGGAGGAGAGAGAGGAGCTGTCCAAGGCCACCAAACATGGTAGCATGTGGGAAGCCCCAGCACAGGACTGAAACAAAAAAATTTCCAGTTTTACATAAATATGTATAAACAAACACAAAAAACAGACAGCAAAATATGAGACTGACGATGCTTGATCCAAGCTTTTCAATTTGTCAGGCTGCAGACACCAGACTGTTGGTTATGGTGCTGCGTCAGTGTGCAGGGATTCAGTGGAAGAGAAAAAAAAGGACTGAATTGTGCACAGCTCCTTATTTTTATATCCTGTTTCTCTCTTTCTCAATGGTTGTTTTCTCTCTTTCACAAAGGAATCAAAAAACAAAGGGATATACACAGAAGATTTGAGGTTATAGAACCTTATCTGGCCAAAGCAGAAAGAAGGAAAGTGTAGAGGTATTTGATTCTAAATGTCATGAGACTATAGAGGCATTATTCTTTATGCAGAGCAAATGAGAGACACTCATGCTTGTAGCTGCCTTTGAAACCAACTCCCAGAAGTTGCAATAGTAACCTCTTGCAAAATAGCTACTAATCCTTTCTTGTAATGGTTCCAAGCTTGTCTGTGCATCCCTAACCCCCACACTGTGTCAACAGCAAAGTGAAACAGTGCTTAGGGTCCCTAATGCTATAAGCATGTTAAGAGTGAAAAAAAAAAAACCAATAAACTCAAATATCCTTTGTTCTTCTGGCTGCAGACAGAACCCCTTCCCTGTCAGCCAATTATCTTATTTCTTGTCATGGCGCTCCCTACTCAGGGTTCTCAAATAACAGGGCAAACTCATCTAGAAATCCCTGTATTCGTATCTAATGGTTTCAGGTGTTTCTACTATTCTTACCTCTTCTTGAAAAAAGGTCAAGGATATTAGTGAGCCATATTTTTTCCTCCATTCATTATTTCTACAGTTATGTACAGGTTATCCCTTATCCCTTTACTTGTCCATGACTGGACAAGTATTGCTTTAACATTCTCAAAGGTGCTGGGCATAGAGAACCTGATGGCCTCATTAAGCTAAATTTGCACTGGCATGCCTCCTTTGCCTACTTTAGACTTTCAGCAGGATGAGAGAGGAAAAAGCATCCAGTTTGTTATTCAGAAGGCTATTAGTGGTGAAATTATGACCCTGCAGTCACTTTGACTGTAAGCTTTTCAGCCCTTCGACTGTGGTGAAAAGCTTACATGACCCAAAACATGCATTTGCTGGACACTGGAACTTCTGGGATGTGCTGGTATTTTTGAAGCCAAAGTCGTCAGGCTTCTCCATTTCAGACAGCTTCCCTCTTCATCTAAACCCCTCTCTCTTTCCACTCATTTCCCCTTTGAAATCAGTGGATGCATACAGAATACAACGGACCCCGCATCTGCAGATTACTGCAAAGCATGACTAAACCCTTGGAGCTCAAGTCACAAATATGTAACTTCACATGAGGTTTCCCTGATGAAGTCCTGAGGCACTGATTGTGCTTTCACTAGCTATTTTCTCCTCAATGATGCAACCACCCACAATGTGGTAAGAGCTTGCAGCTGACAAAAAAGGCGTGCCCCAATTTGAAAAAGCTAGCCCACAACGACACTAGACTTTTCTGGACAGTGATTCAAAGCTCACCAGCAGGTCAAGTCTAGAATAAGAAAATGTCAAGTAGGCTACCTGCGGCGATTTCTCATAAATTTATTAAAGAGAGAATCGCTGGCCTTTGCACAGTATTAGCTGAAGGGAAATACACTACTTACATATCAGATTCAGAAGGCACTGCTGACAAAAGCTCTTCCCAAGACTATTACAATGCTGGAGCATGTCCTAACCAGTAGACCGTTGACTGCATCTCAGAAAGCTCATATAAGAACAAGACTGTGAATGCTGAAAGGTCGTCATGCTTTCATGCTTTGAGATAAAACACTCTGAAGCAAAATGACTGCCCACAAGTGTATAAAGAACAGTGGTGCAGTGATCAGGAGTGCTCTCAAGGTCACATTTTTGAAAAGATGAAATCCATGTAGAAAACCATGGATTCAGAAAAAAACTCCAGCATTTGCACATACAACATGTAACAGAGGCGGCTAAAACTATAAACAACACATCAGATACATGTGCAGTTATACCCCTCTCATTTCCTTAACCATTTTGCCTTGCTTGTAAGTCAGTAAGTAATCAAGACAGTACTTTAGCACCACTCAGTGTATAATTTTCCTATAAAGTCAGTCTCCTGATCAGAACAAACTATGTACATGTGCATGTGTGTATTAAAGAAGCATGTGAAAAATGTATTTACCTGGGACAAAGAGAAAGCTTTCAGTGTCTTTGGTGCCTTAAGGAGCTGAAAAATATGTGGTTTGGACTTTCTTTTTCTTTTAAGCAAAAGATTGCAAAATCATTACAGCCCAACACAACCACAGTGGAAGCTGACAGTGCTGTCACACCAACTCTGGAGCCCGACATTACTAGTTTTTATGTGCTACTGAAGTGCAGAGGAAAATGACTAGAGATGTTCCCATGACTGTACAAAACCAAGGACAACTGGAGTTATTTTGATGGGCTTCAAAAAGCCTATAAGCAAGAGAGGGCAAAAATTAAAATTTAATTAAGAGGATGATCCAAACACTCAGATCAGAAGATTTATTCCACACCACCACAGGCCATGCAAATGGGGAAAACCAGCTCCTTTACAAGTACATCACCCAGTGTTTTCACTTCTGCCAGGCAGAGTTGGTGTCTGGTTTGAACTCATCTCCTTAGCTGGCCTCTTGGGCTCAGTAGGTTGCAAATAATTCTCATACTCAAAGTCATCTCCAAAATGCCACAGACAGTGAGGAAGGGGGATGGACTGATGGAGTAAGTTACCAAAGCCAGTAACAGGGTGAGGGCAAAATACATGGGCTCCCTGGTAGCAATCAGGGAAAGGAGCTGCACTGCAGGCCCAGTTGGGTGACAAAGCCACACGGATGTGTGTGTAACTAAAACACTCCAGCACTCACAGGAGAACCAACCGAGGTACCCTCAGAACTGCACTGGAAAGACAGGAAGGGTCAAGAAAGGGTGCAGCTCTGGGAAGGCACCATATGAGACCACAAGACCTGAAACATCCTTGATGCTAGCCAAGTTTTGTCTCGTGGCAGCTATGCCTTTAAGCCCTGTAAAAAACTCAGCAAGCCTCCAGCTAAGAAGCAGATTTAAGATTTCCCTTACTTCTGCGCTGGGGAAATCTCAACACTTCAGTTCTCCCATACTGGAAAGGTTCCCCTATTTTGATAAGCTCATTTTTTTTGGATTTTTTTCCACTCAGCTCTGCCAGGGATACCCCAACACTGTGTATTACTCACCTGGGCAGCAAAGGGCACACTGCTTCCAGTACATGCTTCTAGAAGGAACAAGATAAGGACTCACAGTCAATACTTCTATTCGCTAGGTAGCTCTGGTTTCTCTCCCTAGCAAATGCTCTCTATATCTGTATCCCAGAATCTTGAAGGCAGCACGGGAAAAACAGAGTGCTGTAAGAAAACTGTATCATGACTGCTAATCATTAATAATAGAAATTCCACACCTCTGAATTGCAGGTTTTGTTTATTTCACGTTAGTAAAAGCCCATAACCACACTGCCCTTCTAGAGTGCATTGAACACTTTGAAGAGGATGTAGTTCTCAAGCTGCTTGTCTCCCTCACCAGGAAATGTGGTCTTCAGGCTTGACCCATCATGTACAGCACTTTAGAGTGATCACAGCAGTCTGCTTTTGGTAACTCACTGAATTTGAACCTACATAAAACAATCACCACCACTACTTTATCACTGTTTAAAGCACAGCACTCTTTGTGCCACGTTTTAGATTGAAGTAATGTGTGAGAGGGAACAACTTCTGCTTTTTAATTGGAAAATCATCTGGAATCCTTTTCAGTCTAAATTGCATTTAACTGCCCCAGTCTTTCTCACTGCTCCTGGCCACATTCTCCTCCTCAGTAGTGACCTAGCTAACCTCGTTTCCCCGTTTCCTCTCCTTTATGACCACACCACAGTTCATACAACTGCAGATCGTTATCAAATTCCCTTTTCTGTCTGAGCTATAAATGCTTCATTTCTATAATCTTTCGTCTTACATAACTGACATTTTTTCCCCTCTCACCAGAACCAAAAATGTGAAGTATTTTCCCACCCTGTGATGCTGCTAACAATTCGTTTTCTTTTCAAATGGGCTAGAGGTTTTTTAATTGGTAAGATGCTGACAGAGGAAATGGCAATGATAGACTTGTGCAAGAATCAGTCTTTCATCTGCAGGACAGCATATCTGAGATCAAAGGCTGCCAAGTTCTTGGAGCACGTTGGTATGCTGTGGCAAGGAAAGCCTTTGCCATGAAGAGGGAAGCTGCCAGGGGTAGATCAGAGCTACCTCACCTTAGCTGCCCATGGTTACAGGAAGAGCAGCTACAATACACTAACACAGAAGTTACAAAAATAAGATACTGGTCACTGATATGCAGCAGAATGAAGGAGGGGTGAGCAGGAGAATGAGCCCAGAGAAATCTAGACATAAAACCTATATTTTCAGGGGCAAATGTAGATGTCGAACACCATCATTAGAAAAACGGGGGAAGAATGGTGGGTGCCATGTGGTTCCACCCCTTATACCTACTCATGTTGCACATCTGACTTGATGAAGGAAAACAATCAGTTCCAGCTGGCAGGTACCAATGCATTTTTCAGCCAGCAGAGGGGAAAACCATGCCAGCCATGAAAGCGCTCATACAGCCTGCATCTGACTTAATTCACTAATTTAGGCACAAAACACAGGTAAGAAGGCCAGAAAACAGACCATCTCCCAGCCAAAAGCCTTTCAAATGTATTTGTTGGCAAACATACTAGCACATACTTTGGTGCAACTGAGCTTACAGTCCCACCGAACCCTGTACTTTAGGGAATGCTTCCAATAGGTTGGAAACAGATTACTAAAAAATAAAAATAAAAACAAATACACTCTCAGGCTTCTATGGATATGAATTTCCTCTGCACCTCCACTGAAAGTTTTCTGGCCTTTGAAAATTGAGAAAGGTTGGAAAAAATTGCCTTAGCAATTAAAAATGCTATTTGAAGGAAACACTTGAAAATAAGTAGTGTCTTGCAGTTTATTCACTTCCCATGCTAAAAGCTGAACTCTTGCTGAACCACTACATAAGTAAAGCAAATTGGGCATGCTGGGCAACAGTGACCACCCTTTCTGCAACTGTAACACTCCTGCCAAATCAAGAACACTCAATTTTTTGCATCATCTTAAGGAAAATAATTACATTGGCACTTGAAATTTCACG
Source organism: Pachyramphus minor (assembly GCA_013397135.1). Taxonomy (NCBI): domain Eukaryota; kingdom Metazoa; phylum Chordata; class Aves; order Passeriformes; family Tyrannidae; genus Pachyramphus; species Pachyramphus minor. The sequence continues at coordinate 413,144 of VYXB01006407.1, read as the reverse complement.
CCTTGTGTTACTTATTTTTCAATAAACTGCTCTTTACTCTTCAGTATTTTTCCTTTGTCCTTTTCTAGAATGCTCTTGAAAGGGCTATGGAAATCAACTGTGGCTTTGCAAATAACAGTGCTATACTTCAGGTCTCTTTGGAAACAACTGCATATTTACACCTGGATTCATTCTTAGTCAATGTTCCATGCAGGATCTTTCATTCTGCATTACATCAAGAAAAACGTATGTACAAAAACCCTAAAGCCAGGTAGTGAAGTTCCATGAACAATCTGAAAGAGAGGTGATACCACAGAGGAGAGAGAAGATGGGAGAACCACAGAGCTTTGCTGCTTCAGACACTAAAGTTCACGAGTCATTTAGGTCTCTTATTCTTATGGCAGTTCTTTTTTTAATTCTCCAGCTAATGGTTATCTGAAAAGGCAGTGGTGGTGTCTAAAACCGTAGCTACAGTAACATCATGTCAGTAGAAAATCAAGCAGGCAGAAAGAAGTGTAATCTGATGATCTACTCCCAAAATCCACAGGTTTCCAAGTACAAAAAGGATAAGGTACCAATCAGTTACCAATATCAATACCAATACCAATAAAGTACCAATAAGATTAGCTTGTTAAAATCTACAGCACTTGCAAATTTTCTATAATTTTTTTTAAGAAACAGATGTTCTGATATGCCATTTAAACTGGAATTGAGCTCAGCAGTAATATACAAAAACATCACAGATTTCTGAAAGTATCTGCAACACAAAATCTGTTTGGAATTGCTCAGTTTTAGGCACAGAGTTTTCTGCATGAGCTGGCAGATATATTTAAATTTTCTATTTATACAGCAACTTACATCCGTGTTTTACAAACATGAAGAAATAAACTTTGTAGCTGCCTTGTAAAACACATCACAATTTTAGAACTGACAAAATTCACACAAAGAGAGATAAATGTCTTGTCTAGGATCAAGATAGGAACAGATAGAATATGCACTTCCAAAGCTGGATCCTTGAGCATATACCTCCTTTGCATATAAAAAGACACTTATCTTCAGTGGTTAGATTGGTCATGTCATATAGCACTTTGTAGACAACCAAGTTCTTCAGACAGCAGCAAAATAAGTAAAGATTACAAATAAATCAGTTCAGACCAAAACAAAAGTGAAGAGAAATCAGCTTTCTAGGTTTTGGGAAAAGGCAACCAAAAGAACTGAACAAGAAAACCCCCAAAACAAATTAAACAGTCAGTTCACCTCAAAACCAAAAGTTGTATTTCAGGAATTTCTCTCTATGATGCAGAATACAGTGGTTCAAACCCATTTCAAAATTTCAGTTTTGAAGCCATGTTTTAAAATAAGCCTTGGGGTATTTTCATCTCTCCTTCCTGATGCTTAGTGTTCTGGATTTTCACTGGCAAAGGGAGGAGAAACCAATCTCCCTATATCTGAAATAAGCATCAGAAGTATTTGGTTACTCCCAAACTTTTTTCAGTGAAAATCCAGCGATATTATGACTGTAATATCTCCAGAGAGGGCCCTCCAGCCTAGCAACTGGGAACTGGGACTGCTCAGCAAAACTGTCTGTAAGTGCTCTTTATCTCCCACTGCATCAGTTAGTCTTCCGGCAGGGAGAATCACTTCCACCCGACAGACCTCAAAGTTTCATTTTCCAGCAACCTGGTGGGCAAATATCATCTGAACTTACAGTTTTGGGATTAATTAAATTACTTCATAAGGAAGGGGCTAGTTGGTGCTGCAGAGTTGTTTCTCCCTCCCTCCTTCCAACCCTTCCTGGACACAGGTTATCTCTACAGCTCTATAGCTAGCCAGCTCCTTCAGACATGCTTAATGGGTATCATCAAGTACAAAACCTGCCAGTCCTTAACAGCAAAGCATAAGAAAGTCCAGAGAAGTCCTTAGAGCGGAGGTGACAGACATAGGAAGTGGGAGGTAGGAAATTGGAGGGTTTTGTGAAGGAAAGAAAGAATACAATTAAAAAATGAGGCATAACACACAAGTCCTAGCTTTAGATTATGTGTTTTATGCTACGGCAACATGGAGCACTGCAGGGAATGGACACCTCATTAGCAGGTTCATTCTCATAATTTCTAGTACCATCTGAAATCTCCAGTGGTGATAGCTCCACTGCTCTTCGTAACGTGTTTATTTTGTACCTTAGGTACTATAAAGTACAAATACATGTTGGTTTAGCTGACAGGACTATGTGCCTTTGTCACCTTTAAGAATATTAGCACTTTGCAGAAATTTGGCTTTTATCTACAAATGTTTTATGAGATCTCTGACTTCTTCCCAGATCTTGGCATGCATTGCTCGCTGTGAAACACCAGCAAATGCTCTGCATGAGGGGTGAATGCAATGCCTGGTATCTAACATTCCCTGTGACTAATATAGACACATAAGCCTAATTGTCTGAGGGGTCTAGAGCCCACTTAGCACTGGTGTAAAAACCCCCAGTGCTTGTAGATGACCATTTAGGAACTAAGGCTGTAGGGCTCAGGCTGGCAGGCAAAAGGACATAAAGCTGCTTTGCTTAGAAGAAAGTCTGTGGAGCCAGCACTGAGGTATAAATTCTGAAAATTACTACTTCGGGTGTGTGTGGTTTCTTTTTCAATCCTTCATAGAAGGTCTCACTTGGATTTGCTAATTCTAAACGGGAAAGTTAGACGTATTTCAGTGATCATTTCTAGCTATTTCCCTGACTATTTGTCTTGTGAATTCTGCAGGAAAAATTAACTTCTTCAAAATAGTACCATGGAAAATAGTAACAGCAAAAAAATTCCTGTTGATAATATACTCTGTATATGTTTGCTTCTTCAACACAATTTCATCTAAATTTAATTTAAAAGGTCCTGTAGTTCACATTCATTTAAAACAAATATAGTATTTCCATCAGCATACCCTATTAGTAACGTGGTTGTGGTAATAACACACAGTCATGTTCTTACACAAATTACAAGACTTCGTTAGCTTTCTTGTTTATATGGTACTAAAGTCCTGCACAATTTAAATGAGTCCCTGACCTCTCACAACATCAATAACAGGAGTACTTTGCACTCATACAGCACCTTTCATCTTAGAGCTCTTCTGACACATGAATTTTCATTACATCTACATACAGGTAGGTGTCTAGGCACACTTCAAAGGCAGGGAAACTGTGCCATGGAAAGGTTACACAACTTGGCCCAAATCCCTGGTGAACAGCTGGGAATGTGAACTCTCCCATTACTTGTTTTGAACGTCCAGACAATAATACTTACCCCCAAAACAAGCTTCATAAGGCATTAATCAAAATGTTTAACCCCCTACTAAGTTTGCAAATGGCATGGGCAGACAATAAGCTCTCTAATTCTTTTTGATACATTATTCATGACTTGTTCTCTTTTTCTGGCAACATTTTCTTTTTTTAAGTTAAAAAAAAAAAAACTAACCAAAAAAACCCCGCAATTAAATACAAGAAAATAACAGTTTGTTTTAAAGCAATTACTGCAAAATAATTTGGAATCCAAAACATTAGGATTTCCTTTATGACTCGCCCGTTTGATACCAATCACTACACCATGCACAATGTATGGCAACTTCTGTGCAGCACCAGAGCACCCGAATGACCTCAGGAGAAAGCAGCAGCAAGGCTCTGCTTACTCAGTTTTAGTTTCCAAGGATGTGTAAGCTGCTGAGCAACGTTATGTCTGCATACGTAACAGTTAATGTTGGCAAGTTAAACTTCCCAACCAAGAGGTAGTGACAGCAACTGAAACTAATGATTCAGGGGCTAGCTAGAAAGTTAAAAAAGAAACCCAAACAAAAAATCCCTCCTAGTGTTTCCACTGATAGTTAATGGACTACTGCAGACAGGCCTTGAGATCAAAATATTGCTGTCTGCCTGGCCTTTGCCACTCCATGAGCATCCTTTGATGTTACCACTTACCAGCCACACTTGCTAACTGTATTTAATGCTGCCTAAGGTCGATTCAGTGTTTCTGAGAACGTGTACTGGCCTATTGCACACCTCAGCTTTCCCCCTCTATAATAATGCTGATGCAAATGCACACAGACATTACAAGTCAGGCCACCACTATATATGTGAGCAGCTCTGAAACTGTGTGGGTGGTGACGGATTTTTGAGCCCACAGGGGAGTGGTGCTATTATTTGCTGGGTGAGTTGTTTGAGGTTGTGTTATGCCTCATCACATTTGAGCCATTTATTTATTTATTTATTTCCAAGCAAGTGCACCCAACAACATTTTTCAAGGGAGCCGGAATTTTTAATGCAAACTCTGCTTTCCAACAACTGAGCTCTAAACACAACAATAATTATTGTGAATCTCAGGGTAACATACTGAGAGTTGAATGCTCTCAACAGCAGAACAAAAGTGAGCATCTCTCTTCTGATGAGGTTAAGTTCAAGACACATATTTGTGTGTAGACACATATTTGTGTGGAAAAAGAACACTTAGCCAAAATACTTGGGACTGTTTTCCTGAAGGCCTTTCTCTACGAAGAGAGCTATGCAGTAGTTCATTTCATAAAAGCCATGCAGCACTGTAAATAAATTGGAAATGGGCTGCAGAAGGAAATAATGAAAATAGGTTAGAAATGGTTTATCTCTCTAATATTCTGGTAATTTACCTGTTCATGCATCAGGATGACCTTTTTTAGTAAGGGAAAAATCAGGTATTTGTCTAAGAGATTTTATGAGGTGAACAAATGAGGTTGCCTCACTAGATTGCAGTAATATATCCCTGTCTTAAGGCATTATTGGATTAGGCTCCAGAGGTCAACAGGAGGCTCTTCACTAGCTATATTGGTTCTGGAAGTGACTGCAGGAGCTGAGCTTATTAGTTCTTAAGCATTCTGCCAGCATTTTTTACTTCCTTTAAACTAAACACACTTGCTATTGCAAACATCTTATATGGGGCAATGATGACAGCTTCAACCTATGTTCTACAAATATTCTTCAGTCTTACTGTAAATTTCTCTTAAAGTAGCAGGAAGTCTAGAGACAGCTGCATACCAAGGGTCTGGTAATTTCCTAGTGATGTTTGCTATTGACTACAACTACCAACACCCAGAAAAGCCTCTAAAGGTAACTCAAAACAAGGGAAAAAAAAAAAAGGAGAGATTATCTTTTTTTCTCACTTTTCAAACTCAGGTATCTAAGTATAAGGGTTTGTTAAAAAGCTCTGTTTTCAACATTTTGCTTCCAAATACCCTCCCCACTTGAGGAAGCAATGTATGAATACCGTACATCAAAAGGGTTTATGACTTACAGCATTTCTTACACACCTCCTCCCTGGTCAGGCAAGGTCCATTCTCTCCCTAATTTTTTACAGTCATCTCTTACTTCTGACCTATAGCTCTCCTGTTTCTTTCACAGTATGGTCCAGAGCAGGTAATATTACTCCATGCAAACTTTTCTTCCCTCATCATTCTTAGAAATCTTTGTTATCTGCAGCATACATTCAAAGGAGGAGGTACAGCAGCCTTTTCAGAACTATCTGTTGGCACACCCATTCTTCTATGTTGCTTCCATTCAACACTGGCATTAAAATCATTACAAATTTGTAAAGCAGAAAGGGGACTGGCTGAGCAAGTCAATGTATTTTCAACATCACAAGTCCAACAGTAATGTCCTACAAGTGTAAAAAACAACTTCATGTATTATATACTAGAAAATAAAATCACTATCATTTTGTCTGTAAGAGGAACCCTTCAGACCTGGAGTAACTTTGTCCCTGCTTCAGCTTCCTGATTTCCATGTAGGTAAGGCTGGTACAAAACCTACCTTTCTAGTTTCTGCTCCTGAAAGGAGGTAGATGACTAGTAGGCTAGATTTCTCCCTTTTCAATTAATCACCTCTCTAGGCTGCCATCTGAGACAAGGCATAACTCCAGCTCTCCTGGAGGGCCAACCCTATTACTTGGCTATGGAATAAAACACATTTTCTAAGATATTTTTGTTCCTAATTCTGTCAAAGTTGCTTAAATAAGTGTTTACACATATCATCCACATGTTAACATGCCTCCCATGTCACTGGTACCGAAGCAGACAGAAGGCCCCTTACTTGTAAGATTGCTTGCAATATTTTAAAATCCTGGTCCAGAGCACACTGAAGCCAAGGGGACGTTTATTATAGGCTGACATAGATCTTGAATCATGCTGACCTTGTATGAAGCAAACTGTAGCTATGCACCTGTCATACTCAGTTTGCTAAGTGAATTGCTTTCAATTTAACTTCTGCTGTATGTTATTAACATGGCATAGTTATTAGCATTTAAATCAACTTTTCCCTTGTCACTTCTATCTTTAGATGTCCGTTTTTCCCCACCGAATATGATTTATAGAAGACTGACTTAGTAGGAAAGCGTGTAGTTGTCAGACAAGGATGGAATTGTGTTTTCTAGCATCACAGTTTATTTAAGGGACTAGTAATCAAAATGCAATTGACAGAGCCATGACAAACATATGATTAATGTTAGTTATTTTTTCCACACTGTAGTATTTTTCCTTTCACTTTCCTCTTTACAAATGCCTGAGAGTACCCACTAATTTTTTGATATCGTTGCTAGAGGAGCACAGGAGCAAGTACCTATTCTTCTCAGAAAACAAGAGCTTCTTAGTAAAACCGAGTGACTTAGGACAAGGATAAAGCTATTTGAGATGCTATATCTAGTGTGACTGCCCAGCTTAACACTTATGAGCAAGTTGTAGCGTATATCATCCTACTAAAAACGTAACTAGTGATCAGCCCTATATAGTGCAGCCTAACACAAGACCGGGGCCTGGACTGTCATAAATACCGAAACATTAATGCAGAGATTTGCCACACCACAGCGCAGTGGCAAACGAGCACCGTGTGGGGAAAGCTCGGGCAGAGGAGCAGTTGGTACGTCAAGCATTGAACATGTTCTCAGTGCAAACGCTGCAAGCGGGGACTGAGAGCATGAAGCGTGAAGGCTGCACGTCAGGGAGACAGGTTCGGGTACCAGGGGTATCTTCTCGGTCCCTGTGACAGGGGACAGCCTTAGGTCACCAACACCGCTACGGAACTGCAGCAGGGCTGAGGCGCATCAAACACCGGCGGAGGCAGGGGCGCAGCCGGAGCTTCACCTGCTCGGAGGCTCGCCGGGAAGTCGCCCCCTCACCGAGGGGGTGCGGAGCGGCTCCCCGCGGGATGCCGTCCTCCTCCCGCGATGCCACGGCGGGGGCTGCCGGCGCCGGGGACCGAACCGCTGCGGCAGCGGCAGCGGGGTGAGGCGGGGGGGTTCGCGGCGCCCTTCGG
>VYXB01006407.1:363237-404793 GCA_013397135.1 Pachyramphus minor | reverse complement strand
GGGCACGGCACCTGTCCCGCACCCTTCGCCCCGCTGGGTCCCGCTCGTCGCCGTGGGGTCCCCCCCATCTGCGCGCCCTTCGCAGCCGGAGGCAGGGGAAGGCTTTTCCTGGTCGTGGGCTTCGGGCCTCGGTTAGGGGCAGTCGTGGGGCTGCAGGAAAAGTGGGGTTCCTGAACGTGGCGTTAACGAGGATGTCTGACCTACAGCTCTTCTTCTGGTCAAACACCTGAAATAAATAAATGGTGAACGTTTGACAGTGCAATATCTTCATCTTTCTAGGTCTCTGAGCAAGGGAATGCACTTGTGGGCCGGGGAGCCTGTAAAAGGGTCCTTGCTGGCTGGGGCACTGGCTGCCATCAGAATCAGGGCCTTTGACAATCCTTACTCTGGCCTTACACCCACTCATAAGGGTGGGGGAAAGATGAGAAAGCAAACCCTTCTGAATGCCTTGCAGAAGTTTCTCAACATTTTCAAACTTGCAGGGGGTTTTCAAGGTTTCATTGTGCTTGAGATTCTCTGAGGCATTTAGGTTTGTGTTGTTACCTTCATCTTGCCCTGTTTGAGGAGGGTTGGCAAATATTTTGGGAAGGTGGGAACTCTGTGAGGAATCAGATACCTATATTTGATCTTCAGGGGAGCAGTGGTTAGAAGAAGAGTGCTGCAAAGTCTCCCTCTCCCAAAGATTCCTGTACTAAAATGTTCCCCTGACCAAGCACCATTCCACACTTTTGGAGAGTCAATAGGAAGTGAGCTCTGAAAATGGCTGACAGGCAGATGACAGACTGTGGGGTGGGGCTGGAGTGGAAAAACCGCTGACTCCTGAGGTGACTTGGGAAAGTAAGCCCTAGTTGGTGCTGGAGGCTTTGTCCCTCCTACAGCTGGATTTTGTCTCACCTAGCAGCCCTTGAGCTGGTACAACCATTCTTGTGAGCACACAAGAGCAATCTCAAGTGCTTGCCAGAGAGCAAACCTGTCTTCATCCCATAGGTCACTTAAAATGCCACAGGCATGATGTCCCGGAGCAGAGCAGGGCAAAGCAGGAGAGGACAATAAACTAAGAAGAGGGAAGCAGGAGTTGTTTGTGATTGCCTAACATGTCTTTGGATTAACAGTACCAAATCTTCATCATCCTAAGGGAGAGCTAATCATCTCCAGATGAACGATGGTTGGTCCATTGGACAGCTTTGAACCATATCCACGATAGGGAACATTCAAGCTCCGGCCAACCAGATTAAACTTGGACTGAAGCAGAAACTCTTGTAGTTGCTGGAGCCTTACGCCAGCTGCCTTGTTTTATTCATTTGCTTGTGCTGAGCTGAATTACCTGCCAAATTAGATATAACTTGTGTGTACACTTAGGTGTAAGTTGCAGATCTGTGTAGTAGGTCTTTTTCTTTGAAGCAAGTCTTGTGACTTTTGAAGTCAAGGCTGGATATATATTGAATTAATATTAATTCAATATTGAATTCTGTCTTCCTGAGAATATGTTTAGTTTTAGATAACTGTATTGCCAGTAAGTAATTTCTTCCTGTTAGGACTAGTTTTTCTGGGAGTGAAGTCATTCCTCCTTGCCATGGGTCTGAGAACAACTTGTAGATGAAATTAGGGAAGAATATTTTTATAGGTCCATATTTAAAATATTTTCTTGGCAAAGTATTCCTATTTTGTTTCATTTTAAAGGGATTTTTTTTAAGGAAACATTTAGAACTGTTCTTGAGTCAGAGGAAAGTAAAAGGGAATCCCCAAAGCAATGTGTATGATTTTAACTTGCCATTTAAAAATTCCAGATGAGTTGATATTCAAGGAGTACCTCCTCTCATTCCTGGCAAAAACAAAGCACCCCAAAACTAAAGCTTTCTGAATCGAAATGTTTGAAGGCTGAATGTGTGTCTCACAGTGCTAACTGTAAAACACACACAGTGATTGTTTGTCCAAAAATTATGTTCAGTCCGGGAAATACTGAGACACCCAAATAGTTTAATGGAGTATAAGAGAGGCATATCCATCTGGGGGTTTGTTACGTGTTCATAAGATAGTTGATACTTTTTAACTCCAGCAGATAATGAATCAGGTCCCTTACATCTGTAATTAATTTCCATCTGATTGTTCACTTGAGAGCTCGGGTTAGCTTTTTATCTTCCTGATGCCCAAAGCAATAGCACAGTATTATTTTAAGAGCAGTTTTACATTTTACTTCCTAACATGTACTGGAATGTCCTGGGCAAATGTTAACCTGGCTTATACTTTCTTGAGTTCCATATATGAAAATCATTAAGTGTTAGACAATGTTTTAGGCTTGTCTGTCTGCTTCCCATTCATGTCCTCTCTTTGTGGGATGACTCTAGTTTTTGTGTGTTTTTCTTTCAGCCCAGATCATATTTGCTCCTTGAACTCATTACTGAAACAAAATTGCATTTGGAACCAAAAAACAAGGCTGGTTTCACACATCTTGAAGTCAGTAGTTTGCTCAGCTGATGAGCTGAGTAAATAGGTCATTTTAGCTGTATTGGGCAAAAAACAGTGATTAGTAATCATTTCCTTTCTAGCATATTTTCTGTTACACTACATTTCTTACTCATGTACCAAACACTGTCTGTTTGTTTAATGGAGTAAAAAAGACACATAGAGGACAGCAGGAAATAATTACCCATAATCTCTCTGCTTTTTATAGAAAAATGATCTGGTCCAGGAGTATCTCAAATGTAGCCATCTCGCTGGAGAAGTCATATGAATAGAGTACAGTGCTGTAATGTGTTACAGTGTATAAATGATGAAACGTATCAGAAAACTCCCCTGTGCCTGGTAAGGAAATGTGTTAGTAATTGCTACTTAAGCAACAGGGACAAAGTCTGAAGGTGTTCCAAGTAGCAGATCAAATCAGGATAGCGCATGTTACTTTTACTCACACAGTCAGAAATCCAACATGCAGATCAACACAAGAGCATTAACATGTTAGATTCCCAGTTCTTCCCAGTGAGCTTGAAGGGGGCCCCTCATCACAACTCCATGATGGGAATCTTGAGAGAACCCTGCTGTGGTACTATCTTGCTTCAAAAAGGTGCCTCTTTTTACCTTGTTCAGGCTACTTCTAATTACGTGCTAGAGAAAATGGGTCTTGGGTTTGTTTTCTTAAATCGTTATGCTTGGGCTTTCCATCAGTAGTTGGCTATTTAGCTCTTACCCCTGTTTTTTCAGCTCTTCCAAACCTTTTCTTCTACAATGTCTTTTTTTCTTGTAATCTAGTGATCGAGAATCACTCATTGTATAAGAAATTCAAACTAGCAGATAACAAAATTTGTGAGCCAGTTGTTCCATAAGAGGACAGACAAACTGGATTTCCTAACCTAAAGGATGGCCAATGATTCTGGTCTCTGAACGGCCTTGGGCTGGGAAAGAGCAAATGATGACTCTCTTTTCCTATCTATTCCTATCAGATAAAGTGGAAGGACATCTCCACAGTCATGTTCTGCTTCTATCTTGAGTTATTCCTCCCCTATCAACGGCTGTCTCTTGCAGACTTTACTTTTTAGTTGGAACTGAGTCTGATGCATATTTCCAGCTCTTTACACAACAGTAATTAAAACAGTAAGATTGTAATTTAAAAATGTTGTGAAAATATGACTGAATGTTACTGAAGGAACGCTCAGAATGTGGGTCTTGTGTACAAAGTGGAAAAATACTCTCCTATTTAGTGTTGAGGAATAAAAATAGAAAAATCTTGTAACCACTAATATTTTTAGGGGACTGGCCAGACACAAAACCCAGTTTCAAGGAATTTTCATGACCCAACAACTGCAGATCCCCTTCTTCCCTGGGACCTGAGTTCTGCAGAAAGGCCGTTTCTAGGAAAAATGTACTCTCAGCCTCTTCTTTTCCTGCAAAGGAGAGGGCAAAGAAGAGCTGGATGCACAACACTTTCTCTTACCATGTGTAAACTAAGCCTGAATTGCTACAGTCACTGTGAGTTGTGCAGAAAGCCTTAGTCTCAGAGGGTTAGTGGAACTCTCTTTGTCTCACTCCTCATGCATCAGCCATAGGATCAAGTGGCACTGTGTTCTTGGGCTGTGTGCCTGGACACGACTTCTAGGCTCTTGCAGTTCATGACTGGAAGGACTACAGAAATGCTGCAGAAGTCTGAATATTCATATAACATTTTATTCTGTGAATGGGTAGAGTTGAATTGGAAGATCAGAAAACAGCCAAAGGAATCAGGTCATTAGTCAGACAAGTGTCCAAATAATACAAATCTGATTTAGCTGCAGCTCTGTGTGAAGAATAAAAATGGTCTTTACAACCTATGGCCCCTCCTTAAGGCCAGTCTGCTGTGGACACAGCTGGTGTGTCAAGTTAGATGATAAGGATGGTGTCCCTGCAGTAAACCCATGTTTCTTTCTTTGGCTGGCACAAGTGCACTGGAACCTTCAGGCAAAATTGTTTCCCAGCTGATGAAGCAGAAGAACCCTCCTATTAATGCTTAATAAACCAAGATAAAAATAATGTTGGGTTTCAGTGGCACAGGGGGACCTGGGTTTCTCAGAAGCGCCTGACTTATTTTTCAGGTGAGAATCAAAGTGCTGTCTCGGGTCTCCTGCAGCGGGCAACTTGTTCAGAACCTGCTTTCTGCCACAGGTCACCCAGGAGTGTTGGCTCTATATTCCCCATCTTCACAATTGTGTCTGCTCCATGGCTCACTCAGTGTCATGGCCTGGGTAATCCCAGCTGTATGCATGACTTGTGGTGCTGGCCTTGTCAGTGTTATTTGTTCTTTGGGCTTGTGTTCTGAGTCCAAAACCACATCTTCTTCTGAGGCAACCTGGGGCATGTGGCTGTGCAGGAGCTCTGAAATGAGAAAGCTGGTGGGAGCAGCTGATCTCAAGCTGTTGGTGGGGGATACACAGGGATGCCCAGTTGCAGTCCTACTCACTGAGGCGACACTGTGCCGTTTCTTAGCAGGTTAATCCAAACAGCTCCTTCCTCAGTGTTGCAGTGATGTTAATGTAAATATTGCATTGCAGAAGGCTAACTGGACCAGGCGCTGCCTGGTTTAAAGATTTCTGTCTCTCAAGTGCTTGTAGCATGGCATCTGGGATCCTGAGGGACCAGAGTACTTATGAACTTTCCCTATAGAGGGAATTACATTGTCCTAGCACCAGGCCTGAAGCTCCAGCATTGTTTCATGGCCAGAGGAAGAGAAACTTTCTCATCATCAAAGCAAACATATACAAATGTTGCATTTTCTCAGCACAGGAGAAGTTAAGTTTTTAAACACAGGGCAGTTTCGTGTAGGTTTCTAAACTACAGTTCTAAATTATGGTTTATTTAATGATTATAACTTAGGCATTCAAGCATCTTGAAAAAAATGCAAGTAATAATTTAAAATATTTTCTAGAACTTATTTCTATGAAATAAATTAAAATCTGGTTACGTGGGTTTGCCTAGAATTCAAACCCCTTTTTTAAATTTACATTTGACATATTTGCTTCAGGCATCAGGATATACCGGGACTTTCTGCATTCTGCTTGATTTTCACTAAAACATTTAATGTAATATCAATTGGTGTGCTGTATATGAAATTTAATAGCACACAAAGTCACCAATGATTGCAAAGGTCAATCTTTATGGCTTTGTGTATCCTTAAAACAGTAATCAATACTGGACTTCAGTTGTCTGTGGAGATTAATGATGCAGTTGAGCATCATTTAACTAAAACTTGTAGGAGGTGGTGGTGAATTTGCATTCTAAACTCTTGTATTCTATGTTCTTTTGTGATGAGCTCAGTAGCTAGACTAATTGTTTAAATGTTTCAGAAATACGCATTTATAAGCTTGCAATACTTCACCTTCTCCAGTTTTATTTATAAGGGGCTCACTCCTTCCTAAACATGTCTTGCAAAAATGTGTCTTGGCAAATGTGGCTTCTGCATTGTCACAGCAAACCATAAAATAGCCTCTGTATAGAACCTACAGTAAACTAATGAGTAATCAAGTTGTTTGTGAAAATACTGTAATACACAAATGCATAAGCATTATTTATTAGTGCTTGTATGGCTGAAAATGCTATAGTATTTGCATGCCTAAATCCAGTATTTCTGGAGTATAAATTTCAGCAGAAGATCTCTTAGTGATAAATTTTGTATTTACCAAGTGCAATAGGACAAGGAGTAAGAGTTTTAAACTAAAAGAGGGTCAATTTGGATTAGATATAAGAAAGAAATTTTTTACAATGAGGGTGATGAAACAATGGAGCAGGTTGCCCAGAGAGGTGGTGGATGCCCTACCCTCCCCCTGGAAACACTCATGGTCAGGCTGGTTGGGGCTCTGAGCAACCTAATCGAGTTGGAGATGTCCCTGCTCATTGCAGGGGACCTGGACTATATGATCTTTAAAAGTTCCTTCCAACCCAAGCTATTCTGAGATTCTATGAATCTATGATTTAAAGATGAGTTTGAGATTTAGATAACATTCAAGTACTTTCTGGTGCTTTCAAGTCTGCTATGAGAGCACCCATAAACTTGCTAAAGGAGTATAGAAATCTTCTGTTTCATGAAGGATGATGAATGACATAACTATTGGCATTTTTCTTTCTTCCAGCATTTTTTCTGTCAGTTTTTTTCTCTAGTTTCAAACTAGTATTATGAAGAGGCAAAAGAAACAAAGCACAGTACTGGCTGTCATTTCCACGAGGACATGAAATATCTGAGGCAGGATTCTCTCAAAATCCCCCTGCCTTCCCTTCTGGATATTTCATTAACAGAATTCCCAGTCTTCCTAGGACATGAAAACTAAATGTTTTGAATTATGTTACCAAACCTTTTCATTCTTTTCTTATTTCTGTGGGTGCAGTGCAATGAGTTTGCTAATCCAGTCAGATGCTAGATCTATACTTATCCTCTAAACAAGGTGTATTTGTATCTGAATATAGTCAAAGAACTGTTTCTTGCATGTGGGTGGAATAAGACTCTTATTAGCTGAACCACACATTGTGCTAAGATAAGCCTAAAAAAAGAGCATTTTGATATACTCTTTTCTGCTTATGAGAATTCAGATTAACATGTTACTATCTTAAATTGCAAAAAGGATCTGTCATATACAATGTAATAATAGAGAACTGATTTACTCAATTACTGCTGAAAGTAAAAATTGTGTGCTGAATGGATTTCTTACTAAAACTGTCTAACAATTGCGTTGTCTCAGTTGATCATGAGCCACAAGGAATATGGTGTAGACAAGCTCCAGACCCACCAATGTATTCAGCAGTTGATGACCACATTTTCCTTTCTTTTCTAGAAAAAAAAAGCCTTCTGGAATGAAATAAATACTTTGAGAAGAACTGCATTAAGCCTGGGTCAGTCTTGAGCAAAGACTGATTTGATGAGTAATGTCAATAATCACTCTCCCTCACATCTAAAACACGTTGTAGTCACTGTTTAAAGTACCACAATAAGACATAAATTCTGTGAGTCAGAGCCCCTCCCATCAGAATGAACAAGTTTGGACTGCCAAGGCCTAGTCTGGAAGAGGGTGGTTCAAGTGTCCCTAAACCCATAGGTATGAGGAAGAATGAAGGGGTGACCTGTTGTCCCATTTTCATCATTGTTCTTTCTAATATCTCAGCATCTTTTAGCAGACTGGACAGGGCTGTAACCTGTGGAAGTGAAACAAAGATTCTTCTCCATCCTCCATCCAGCAGTCATGCTATGGATTGGTGGGAAAAGAAGGTGAGAGGAGGTAATAGAGAAACCACATGTGACAGGGTGGGCTTGGTGTGTTTGAGAAACGTTTGTACTTTTGGAAGGAGCTGCAAGTGTTCTTCCTTTACAGCTTGGCAGCTGGATCAAGCTGGCCAGATGCATCCCACCCTGTGACACCAAAGAGCTGCACAGAGAGCAATTGCTGTGCTCTGCGTATGGGGAATGAGGATTTGCTGGAAGTGGTAGTGGGAGAGCATAAGGGAGTCTAAGTGACTCTTGCACTTGGAGCAGGGCTTGTTGGGCCAGTGGCAATGACAACAATAACCTCACCTTCTGCCTCTGTGGGTGGAGTTCAATGGTGAAAACAGCCTGTGCTGTACTTTGCTTTGTTGCTTCTGGTGTGAATTTATAGCATGGTGCCAGGGTAAATAATTGATTTTTCCCAAAGTCTCTTTCCTTTACTGAATATAATGGCATCACCTCTCAGAGTCTGGAAGTAGAGTAGGTGATGAGGCTAAAGACCTGAAACCTGGCAGGGCAGGGGAGCAGCAGCATCTCATGGGGATGTAGGGGAAAACAGCAATTTGTGGGCATCTGTCCAACAATATGTGAAAGCATCTGCAGTGGGCCAGGATTGCTTTGATCGTGGGTAATGCCTTGGTACCTTGCTGTTTAAGATCAGCCCTGCTGAGAAGAACAGATGTAAATTTGCTGAAGGATGCTCACTGTAGTCTGCAGTTTAAAATGTTAGAGTTTTTTGGTGGTGAGAAGGTTTTTTTTCCTTGTTTGTTAAAGAACAGGAGGAGACTCCATGTAAAAGATTGCCTGTTTTGAAATATAGATTCTATGACGAGGGTATGAAGGAGCTGTATGACATTGAAACCATCGCTGTGACAAACAGCCAGCAGTGAATGCAGTTAGCAAGGATGGCTGCTGATCCATACAGGCAGCAGATGTCCCAGACACTTGTCTGAATTGTATGGAGATTGCTCTTTCCAGATGGATTACACAGTACAATCCTCCAAACCAAATATCCATCTAAGGCAACAGATTTATTTCCCATTCACCTGTCATCTGCTGAGTCTGATATTCATCAGCATGGTCCCACCAGAAAAAGAAATCCCTTTTGATCTATTTGGTGTGGACAGTGGCAGAGTAGGCCAGGACTTTTGCCAGTTTACTCTGAAGGATGTCAGTCTTATCTGCTGTTATTTTTTCAGGTTTTGACAAGTTTGTGTTTCTCAGTAAAGTCTGGTTTTCTTTCAAGCAAGAAGCTATTTGTCATTTTTGAATGTCCGGACAATAAAATTTGGTTTACGTTTCCCAAATTCCTAACTGCTAATTCCTGGAGAATTTGGAAGATTTTCTGAGACTTTTTCTCCTCTGGCAAAAATTAGTTGAAGATGGTTGAGTAGCCTAAAGAATGTCAGGCAAGGACAAATAGATGGACTGCCTCATGTACCTAGGAAACAATTCATCATGTACATATGATCTATAACAACTGTGCCTTCAGCCTGAAAGTTTTATTGGCCAATAAACTGGGGGAAAAAAAGGGTCTCCCCCCCCCCCCATTTTTATCAGGTGTTTTATGTCTGATTACTAACTTATGCAAAATCCATTGAAAAATTCAAGTTAGGTTTTTACAGAAGTGTAATGGATCTCTATGAGCTTTTAGTGCAGATAAAAGGCTTATTAAAAAAAAAAAAACATGAACATTATTTAGCTGACATGAAGCCCTGGGAATACAAAGTTAGAATCAGTGCTATGTGCCTAAAGATTAATGTCTGTGTTAAGTTTAAGCATTCTTTGATTCACAGCGTGTAAACTGCCTAAACAATTTCTTTGAATTCAGGGCTTTGGTAGTGGAAGATGTTACAAGTACCATGAGGAAATTTTCCAGGCTCAGGTTCCTGCCATTTGATCTTCCAACTCTGAGTTGAGCTCCTGGGGGTTCAGACATCCTTTGGACAAAGTAATGAGGTTCCAGTATGTGCCCTGAGGTGAAAATTTTTGCATAGTGCCCAGTCTTTAATGTTGTAGAGTGTTGTACTTTTATATTTTGACAAATTTAGTTGAATCTTAATTATTTATATACCTTCAGAATGTAAAGTGATTCATTTCTGCAAAAATAATTGCTTCTGTAGCATAAGAGCAAACACATCATTGTGCTGCCTTCAAGTCTGTGACAAATTAAGATGTGTCACCAACGAGCCAGCAATTGCTGCTTGTTCCCACTGGGGGGTACCTTAGTTTTTATACTTTCATATTTTAGTATACAAAAATAACTCTTTTTATCTTATTTTATCATGTAATGCATATGATATTTCAATTATTCTCTTAATAGTCACTCTCTGTGTGTGAGAATTTGCACAAGTGGAGGAAAGACTGTGCTGTGGGATTTCTGTCACTGTGAATTCATGTTCCACTGCTGGTGGGTTCTGTGGCATCAGTGGGAGTCAGGATGAGCAGGGGGATTTCTCCTCCTGGTGCTTTTTTGTATAGTTTTGCTGGGCTTTGAGTTTTTGCCCTGGGCATGAAATAAGGACTAAAATGGGCTAGGAGTGTCCACCACTGTGGAACAGCAGTTCCTTACAATGCTTGATAACTCTAATGCAACAGAAAAATCCCTCTGGTAGCTTTGTGCTGAGCTTCTAGGCTGATGAGAAGTAGTTATATGCAACATTCAATTTGGGGCTGATCACTTGCTAATAGTGATCAGGTTCCCAAAATCTGCTTTCAGATTCTGGCTGATGATACTGTTCTGTGGAGGCTAGTTTAGCTATTGTGAGGGAAATCCATAATTATGAAGTTTTGATATTTTTGTGTGTGTATGTAATTTTCAGACAGACTTGCTGCTTGACTGCAGAATTTGACTTTACCTTTTATCATTTCATTTAGTTCCTTAAATGATTGAACCTGAACCCTCTATATACAGAACACATTATCACTGAGGTACCTGGAGTTACAGGTGTGTCTGTGCCTGAAGGAGATCGAGTTGATATATATTTCCTAGTTTTTTCCTTCTTACAGTCCCCCTTACCACAATAAATAGCTTCTTCTTCAGAAATGGATCTTTATTTTGTCATTCTATCAAGCAGTACTTTTGTGAAAAAATAATGTGTTTAAGATTTCCTTTTCAACAGCAAATCGGTTGTAGCTGATAACCAGTTCTTTATTAACTGACTGCAAATTCTTTGTTTTGTTTTGAGTTCAGAAATACTTACTAACATATACCAAACCATTCCATCTGATTCCCATTTCTTCCATGTTTGGATGCAGAACTGCTTACGTCATTCAGGGATCCCAGACTTCATGAAAGAATCTTTACTAATGCCCTGTATGACACCTGACTAAACTTTTTTGAATATTTTTCAGTAGATCTGGCACTTCCAGTCCCATCAAAATTCATTGAACAAATCTTGATGTTTCTTTCTGACATCTCATCATCCCTAACGCACATCTGGACATCTCTAGAATGCAGACATAAACACAAAAAACCCACAATATTTAATTTTTATTTGTACATATTTATTGAACTGAATTACTTTGGGTACTTCTGGTATTTAAGCAGTAGCACACATAAACCGTAGTTTCTGTTTAATTTTTAAATGACAAAATATAAATGAAGATGTTTGCAAGTTTGCCCCCAAGGGATGCTTTTGCTTTGTCAACATTAAGGTTTTATTCGGCTGTTATCAGCAGTTACCTTGATTGTGTCAATGCTTTTACAGCATAACCAAGTACAGTGTATCTTAGAATGAACTTCTCTCTTCAATATCAAATTTGTCTCATGTCTAGGACAAACTTCATTTGTTGAAGGATAAATGCCTTTTTAGTTCAGTTTGCTAACGTAGCATATGGGAAATTCTGTGATAGCTGTTCTTGGTAGTAATCTTCCAATTTTGGTTGCAGCCATGGCTATGAATGGAGGCTTGACCTCTTGTGGCTGTCTGGACCAGAGATGGTAATCTTCCCAGGATATGGGTGAAAACAAGAGGTTTGGTCTCTCTAGTCCATGAAATTGCTTGTTCATGCAGGAAACATCATGGGCTGTTAAAACTGCCACGAGGACATTTGACCTACAGTTCTCCTTCAAATGCTGAAGCTGTTCCAAACTTTTCTTCCACCTAGTTTTTTCTAGCAAAATGTCAGACAGCACTGCATTTTTTGGCTACTTTTGCAGTAAAGCAGGCGATAGCTTTTGTTTAAAGGTAGTGGAGTCCAGGGGATAAAATCCAGAGGTGCTTCCCCAAGGTGGGATTCTCTCCAGTTTCTGAAAATGCAGGTTCTTCTTCACAGTCACAAAAGTGACCGCCAAAATTTAAGAGTTAGTGGAAATTTGTTCCCAGTGAGATCTATAAATGTTTTGTACTTTACAGAAAGGGTCCACTGGTTCTGTTACCCACTGTTTCCCAGAGCAAGCCTGTCTTCCTTCCAGAGTGAACAAATACGGGATTTGGAGAAGAACCCATTTGGGGTTTAATGCAGCATGAGCAATGCAACCTCAGAAGCACAGTGAAGGGACTGAAGCAGCTAAATTCAGGGTAGGTGGGTGAATGCAACTGTGTACTGAATTGCTGGTTTTATCTCAGCCCAAGACCACCCTGCATACAGGGAACTTCAGCTGGGCAGCCATAGTGTTCATCCACTGGTTGCACTTTGTGCAGCACCACTTCAGGTTTCTTATTTGTTTTTGGAGGACAATAGGCTGTCTGTGCCCTTTTCCAGCACCTGATTCTACTTTGGCAGATCCCTTGTTGCAAGGTGGCATTTGCCAAGAGCAACTTACTTATTTCACATCTCAAAATAAGTGAAAAGACTAGTTTTTCCAGATGCAGTGTGAAATGTAAATACACTCATTAGCGGTGGACCGCCTGAATGGCCCTCAGCCTGGGGAGCCAAACCTCTGGGAGGGGCCCCAGCACAGGGCTCTCCCCTTGATACTGCTTTATCAAAGGTAAATAAGCTGAGGTTTGGCTGGCTGCTGAACATGCTTTGTGGCTATTAATTAATTGATTAGAGATTTAAATATGATGCTCATTTTTAATCTTTTGCAATTTACTATTAATCCATGCTGTTTACACTTCCAAGCTCTAAGCAGGAACAATTCTTGTTAATCAATACACCCATTTGCTATTTTACCATGGAAGGAAGCAAGGATTTGCTGCCTGTGTGCTTTATGCACAGGGATACCACTGCTGGGATCCCATGAGTCTGCATCAGAGAGAGACTGGGAGCTAAAGGAGCCTTGCCGTTAAGCAGATTAACAGTGGTTTCTTCAGTCTGGCAGCAGTTACATGTAACTGATTCCGTGCTTTGCAAGATGATACTTCATCAAATAAGTGCACTGTCAAAGTTAATTAGTTAGATTTTTATTTTGCAATTTACCCCCATGATGACATCCTGCTGCTAATGAAAAGTGCTCCAAAAGAAGATCATTTTTGCTCTAGTTGGTGGATTTTATGAAAACATGAAAAGCAATATGAAGGCTATATGTTTGATTTTACTTCACTGATTGGTGCTGACAATATAAATGCTAATTTAACTTTTTGGAGATTTTGACCAGGCTGGCAAGTTTCAGAAGTCTGTCATCTGTCTTCACTTGATAATGCCTCATGCTCTTGTCCTGAAGACATGAGTGCATGGAAGCCTCTGAACTGTGATCATTACAACAATGACCACTGTTTCATATATTGCTTGTGATATTCTTTTATGTTCTATTCTTCAGAGTGTTTATGTCTTATTCTGTGAAATTATATAAAAAATTTGGGCTGCAGCAATGTCAATGAATGAAGTTAAGGTGCTCATCTGTCTGTCAGATACCATTTCTATCAAAAAACCCCACACTGGGCATTTATTTTATAACTGCCAAAATGCTCGGCAAGGGATTCAGTAGAAACATCTGCATATTCACAACACTTTGGGCCATCTTTCTAGAGATGGAGACCCTATCAGCTCAAGGAATGAGATAGATAATGTCTACACGAAAATTTTCACCAATGAAACATGATGATTTTTCACTTTTTGCCTGAAATACTACAGACAGCATTCATTGAAACACTTAACAACAATGCAAATATATGGCAGTAATTATAAGAACAATTATAGCATGATAAAGATTACACTTATGTTGCTTATCTTTCAGCAAAATAAAAAAATGTGTAGAAAGGCCTTCTTTTTAGATGGATGATGTAGTACAAATTTACTGAGACAGGATAATTGCTTCAGTTTCTTCTGAAGTCTGATCAGTTGCTATACTAATAATCATCATCAGTTGACTTGTTGAAGAATTGTGCTGTGCTTTTATCTGCAGCTAAAATCAGATGTGCCATTTTACAGTTGTGAAATCAGTATTTTATGCCAACAAAGGCTCTGATACTGCAAGCCTGAGAGGTTGTTCCTTGGCAAAATAACATCACATTGATGCAGGTAATGTCAAATGATAATAGGTTTTAGGGTGTCTTGTAGTCTTGTATATTTTAGTTTCTTTTCCTTTATTGTGGTGGCAGGAAACACCTAGGCTAATAAATGCCTTAGAAACATAACAAGAGGACTCATCGAAAGTTGGGTCCTCAGTTCTCTCAGGCTTATTTAAATATTCTAGGCAAAAAACTTCAGCATTATTGAGGCCTTTTTTTTTTTTTTTTAGCAACGCTGTTCTGGGAGTCATCTCCACCGAAGTATCTCATGTATCTCTGGCACTCACATTCAAAAGCAACTGGGACAAGAATCTAGACAGGGCCTGGCTGTGGCGTCCATAAGGTAGATCAACTGCCATTCTCCAAACTGAGAGGCATGCATTCAGATAAAAATTGTTCTACCCTTCTCCTCAGGCGTTGGAAGGAGATAGGCAGTTCAGATAGGGGCTGAATCACCTTTTTGAGGTTCATACCTCACCCTGATTATTATCTAGAGATAAGGGAGTCTTGCCGTGTTAATTATCAAGGGTGTCGTCACACCTTTGTTTGTAGTGTTGTGTATTACACTTACATTCAAAATCTGGACTTTCTTTTTATTTCTATTCTTAATCAGCAAGTTCTTGCTGTACCATGGGAAAAAAATTAATTGTGGAGAGGGTGAGGATGGCACTGAATACCTAGAAGTTCCATGAGGGAAATAAACTGGGCTCTATGGTGAATCTCAGCAGTTTGTTTTTTGTTCTGGGAAGCATCCTCAGTCAAGTGGACAGCTTTCCACTGTTTTGTTTTTTAATGGGGTGGCCACATCCTCCCCATTTACCCCCTGCTGCCTTCATCCCTTGCAAAACTGCTCTGACAGGGTAACCCACAATTACCAGAAGCAAAGACCCATCATTACATTTCCATCAGACTGTGCAAATACGCATTTTAAAACACAGGAAGTCCTTGTGTTGTTGCCTAACTACATTCCTTAGGGAGGAAACAAACAGGCAGGGGTTAAAATCTAGGTGACTGATGATAGCATCTTGACAAGCTTGGTTTCTATGCCAGTAAATTTGAAACCATAGTACAACTGTATCCTCTTGCATTTCCTGAGATAGTGAGGTGACTGTCATGAAGATCAACAATCAGCTCTCCCAAACAAGCTGCAAATTTCACTTAGTAGTTTCAGTGTTCAAAAGAAATAAAAAGCATTTCTTTGTCAGTTTCATTGATTATGATTGCTATCTACACATACTGTTGCTGTTCAGCACTAAAATACCGAGTCAATACCTTCCAGCTAAAGTGAATGTTTTCTCAATGGAGTGTTTATTTCTTCACTAACTTTTTTTTTTTTTTACAAAAGTCTTCCTTTACGGATCTGTTGCTCATCAACATATGGCTATAATTAGCATTTATGTAGTTGGAATTGATGAGTGGCTTCAATCAAACTTCAGGAATCTTCAATCTTGTAACTAGGGACAGAATCTGGATTGATATGTGACTATTACAAGATGCATACATTTGTAGAAATCTTATGGTGAATTAAACATGCAAGCACAAAGTATGCATGCTTCACCTTCTGTCCCACAGTGGCTAGAAACAGGAATTCCCAAAGACACTGACCTTCAAGTATTGGAGTATTTAAGCTGAAAAAGCAAAGCATATGTTATAAATTGATTATTTTCTAACAGAGTAAGTGATTTTTTTTCTTGTTGTACATTCAATAGGGATTATTTTAAATTAAAAATACTTAGGAATGCTATCCATCCTCTCAAGTTTGTATGATATTCAGCTACTGTAGTGGCTGTTGATGCATACTCCATACCAAATTGCTCCACAACTTACAATAGAAATGAAAGAAAAATTATATAAGGGGACTAACCAGCGGACCAGGTGGCACAGAATAGTCTTTCCTGACCTTGGCATCTGAGAAGGTTTTTTTTTTTTAAATTATAATCATGGGCCTAAACTTACTATTGACCTAAAGCATATATGTTCTCTGAACATCAGTGAAAAATAACTTTTTTCTTTTTTTTTTTTTCCCCCCAGTGATGAAGTTTCTCCAAAACTGAAAACCAGCAAGGAAAGCAACCCAGACTAGAACAATAGAAAGGCTGGAACTGCTGGCAGAGTTCTGTGATCAGTAGGTACAATATTATTTTCCTTAGGGGTGTGGGTGTGGAAGAAGGGTAAGCTACTTTGTTTTTCTGTTGTGATAAATTTTCGGGAAGACCTGGGCTACTGGAACTTCTTTTTTCACAGTCACTTTTTGGGATTTATGGTAAATTTAGCAATCGGGAAGTAGAGTCATCCTTCCTGACTTGTGATGATGAAGTGCAAATATCAGCTCTTTAGTCTCCTGAAGGTCATACGACTTGAGAATTGCTATGAATGTTGGCTTCTCAGACCAAAAAGAACAAACAGAGTGTTTTTCACTGAAAGGCCACTGGGTTCACAAGATAGTTAAGCTCAATAGGGTAAAAACTGCTGCAGTCATGTTATGTCTCTGCACAACTTTATGCCTCACATGGTCTCTTAATACTTCGAACGCAGATAGATTTTATCAGCTCTAAGTAGCATGACGATATTTAATTTTCTCTTACCATTATAGATATTGTATGTTCTGGTTAATTTTTTAGGTTCAAACCAAGTTTCTAACTTGAAATAAAATGGAGGAAGTCTGAAGCAACGATTTGGTATCCACACACTGTATGAGAGTCACGGTCAACACTGGTATACCAGTATGAAACAGCCATCAAGAAGTCTTCATACAGGATTACTTCAGTAGCTCCCAATATTTGAAATAAGAAATAAAGGCGTCATATCTGATAAGATCTGCTAGATAAATGTGGAGTTTCTTAATGGTTACTATCATACAGTCTACTTAAACTCAAAACCTGTGACATGTTTGACAGCCAAATGTCTTTTAGAAGAGAATGAAATGTACAGCTCTCTGTAGTAGAGGCAGCGAAGTTCGGTCATAACTTGATCACTGTGTAAATGTCTGGCATTTCCTTCTATTCAAGGAAAATTGCATGGTACACATTTACTCTCAAGACAATCCATCAAGAAGACTGCATAAGCCAAGAGTATATGTTCATGTCAAATATTTCACCCACAATTCTTATTTTTTCATTCTGAAGCTTGCTTAAGAGTAGAGTAAAGTGGATATGTGTGGGTGTGTAGGGGAGAGGAAGGCTTTTCCAACTGAGAGCCACATATCTGGAATTCTCTCTCCATAGTCATAAACTGGCCGAGTAACTATCCTGTGTGGGATCCTTCAGAGAAAAACTCAAAGATCACTTCTTTTTCTCTTTCTCATGGTTTACCTATAATTGTTGTTTTGTGTGGTTTTAAGGTAAGAGAAAAAGGGGACAGTACTTTGTTTTTAGAGTACCTTTCAGGTGCCACTCTGAGGTCTCCTGACATAATTATTTTTACATTACACAGGTTGATTAGTTGCTGATGAAATTCTAGCTAGTAGTTACTGAGGAAAGAGAAGTTTTACAAGAAAGGTTGCTGTCAACTTTGAAGGAAACTACAATGGTCTAAATCTTCACTGTGTTTTGCATGGCCATCTCGTCAATGTCTCTCACATTCTGGCTACTGGAGGATGTCTGGAGAGTGTCAGCTGGTCACATGTCATTCTCCCCTTCTGCTGACATAAACCTGGAGTCCTGTCACTGAAGTCACTGCATCTTTGTGCAATATGTGCTGTGTAGATTCTTTATCCAAACCCTACGTCCCATGTATATTTGTTGAACTGGAATACAAAAAAAAAAAATAAATCTTATTCTCCTAACATTTTCCAGTCTGTTGGGTGAATGACCTGGGGTTCAGCTACTGACCTGGGGGTGTCCAGGTTGTTTTTCCTCTTGTGATTAGGTGCCAAGGTGAGTTCATATTGCCAGAAGCATAGCTGCAACATAGGGAATGGACAGAGACAGACTAAGAGTTTTGTTTTGCAGACAGGCCAGACTTATTTTTGGTGGCTTTGGCTTGGTCATGTTTCAGAAACCTCACTCATAGGAGTTTTTCCTGCCTTCAAAACCTCACTTGTTTTAACAATAACAATAACAAATTATAAATGTCTCCATCTGTAAGAGAACTAACTCGATCAAATTAAAAGGCTCATGTTACCCAAAACATAGGGAACAATGTGCTTGAGTGCTCTGCAAACATTGTCCAGAGACATTGCTCTTAGGCCCTGTGAAGATTTCTAGACAGCAGAGTACCTGTGGATGCAGAATTTCATAAAATAGACATCTTTACGAGTAACATTAGAAGTAGGATTGATTCTAGGCTGGTTTTTAGGCTTCTGTTCTTGGTTTCCTTGCAGGTGGATAGGTGGCCTAAATATAAACATAACATTTCACCTGGCACAGAAGAAAGGCTGAACAGTAGACAGTACTACCATTTATAATTTTTACAAAACTGGTCTATAATTCTATAGTTCTATAGTTTCTTTCGTCTGTATTGTAGTCTGTCTAGTTCCTATCAGAACCTAAGTTGTATGGTATAAGCTCACTTAAGCCCTCAAGAGCATAATCTCCCTGCTGTATATTAGGCTGCACTACTTCTGTATGGGGCAGGAAAAGAGTTACAGGTGCCCCCACACTGCTGATTTGAGGCATGTGACTAATATACCTTAATGAACAGAACCCTTGTAGTGGCTGAAAAACAAAGGTCTTCAGGCTTAAAAACCTGTCAATCTGATATTCCTTTATAATGAAAAAAAATTATTTGATTTTTGCCTATGTTTGTTGAGGAAATGATAAATACAAAAAAGTATTTGGTAGGGAAGGAAGACAGACAAGATATATTTCGTAATAGAATAATAATTTTAAAAATACAGCAAAAGCTACTTAAATCTAGAGCTCTGTTTTCATTGTATTTTACTGTCTAATGAATCAGAAATAAGACGTGTTATTTTATTGAAAATATAAAGTAAATCCAGATGTTTATATTCAGTAATGTCACTAGAATCTACAAGGAGCGGTATTATCCTGTTAGATTTATTCCTCTGAACACAACCAAACAGCTCATGCTGAGTAAGTCTGGGGCTTCCGTTCAAACAGCAGTGGTAAGACTGTGGGACTGGAATCTCCTGTATGAAGGGAAAATTTTAACACTAATACACATAAAGTCTGTGAAAACATAATACACTGGGCTCTTTGTGCTTTAGAAACATGCAATGATTTTTTTTAATTTTTTTTTTTGTTTTACTTTGAGAATTTTGGAGTGTTGCATTTGCAACTGCATTGAAGAATTTATATCGAAAGGGTCTGAAAGGGCACCAAAACATTCACTAGAGAAAGTTGTTCACTGCCTGGGAAAAGTTTTTGCTTTTGATTCCACCTGAATGGGACTTATGTTTGGCTTTTAACTCAATGAGAGTCCTCAAAGGTGGAGACTTCTGTCAAAAGGAAAATGATTCCTTACTTGAAGGGGAGACAGAGATGATTGAATCTGGAGCTTCACTACATACCACCACCACCACCCCTCCCATTGTCTTTCACAGGCCAGACTTTCATTCTGTGAGAAGACATTCACCCAGAGCATGTTTGCAGTGACTGAGCTCTTCCTGTGGCATACCCTGGCCATAGGCCTGATGCTGAGGAGTGGCTGTCTGGTTAGTCTTAACAGCACACCAGTTCTGAAAAGGAGAAATGACGAGGCCCTGCTGCTTCTAGAGTCCCCATCTGGTGAAAGCACTGGCAGGGAAAGTTAAGGCAGCCTAGCATGAATTTAAATCTTATTGAAAATGCAATGCTTTATATAAAACCAAGTTGAGTCCCATGGATTAAAGGAGGAATTTATCTGTAAAAGAAGCCTCATATTCCTGAGCCTCTGTGATGACCAAGTGAAAACATCTAGTATAATCCACTATTTGTAACCTTTTCTTCCTTTGACTCCTGTGATAACTTTTTTTGTGTGTATAAACATGTGTGGCAGTCAAACTGTTTGAAACATTACAGTAAGTGAAGTCATTGGAGTAGGAATAGAGGTGTGGGGACAGTCTTTTTCCATTCCTGTCAACAGTTTTAGTTTGGTTACTTGATTGTGTGTAGCGATGCAATCTTTATTTAGATCACCACATCCTATTTTTTGATTTTGAGGCCAAATCAGCCCTCCCAAAACTGCTATATCCCAAAGTGACTAAATACTGTTGTGTCTGACACAGTAATGAAAACTGCATTTATTTATCCAGTATTATTGACCACATCATATATTTTGTTCATATACATAGACACATAATGTCCACAGTAAAACACTTTTCACACAGAAAAATGCCAGTAAGTCACAAAACAAAGAAAAAAAAAAATTCATTCATTGAGGAAAGAAGCTCCAGTAGCCAGACAAATTATGGGAAATAACGCTGTAAGGTATCTGAGTGTCTTGACAGACTTTGTAAGCTCTTCTCCTCATGCTCCTGTGAAACCTGAGTGAGGAGCTGACATGGTGGGGCAAGGGGAGACAGCTATGTCTCCCAGTAGCCATGAACAGGTAGGAGGGTTTGGGGCATACACCAAGATGTTGAGGTGTGTCTGCGAAATTCAGGACTCACAAGAAGATGTTGCATAGCTGCCAGAGGTTCTCTTAGTCCCATTCCCTTCATAAAGCTAGACCCCATTTACAGCCTAGTGTGCCACATCTGCTGGCAGGATCTTTGTGAACATTTCTTATGTGTACTTTGAACAGTGTTCCATGAAAATTAATTCTTATAGATACTTGTATGAGGTGTATGAAGGCCATTGCCATAACTTTAAAGGTGACAATCCAAACACAGAGAAATTAAAGTCAAAGGTCTTTGGTAACTTGAAGTAAGCTCTTTGATACTTAGAATATCTGATCTGAGATGCTTTTAAAATCTGAATGTTAAAAAGCCTATATATACTATGTGATATGTTCAAAGCATGGCTCTTTCTCTACAAATTCATTTGTAGATCTGTATGTTGAGAATTTTTAAGCCAGACTGTAGGGTGTCCTGTGAGTGTCTGGAATTAATTCTTTTGAAATTTTTATCTTACACGAATGTCCCACATCCCATGGGGGCTATGTCAGAGATGGGCACATCAATTCCTTTTCCAGCACCAGTATTCAGTTGCCTGAAGCAAGATCACTCACCCTCAGCGTGATTTTCCCTGAAACTGCATCTTCTGACTGCTCATCATTCTTTTTTCCAGGGAACAAGTAGAATCACTAGATATGTCTGTGAGAGATTCGCTGTACATAGTGCAGATAAAATCTTTGCAAAGATATGAGGTTTACAGTTGTCTGCTCTGAATGCACAGATTATGACTAGTTCAAAGGTATTCTGCCTGGATTTTACAGTGATTGTGCATGCCTTTTACCCCTGTGACCATAGTCCCATTGCAGCAGACCTCAAATCTTTCTGGAAAGCCCAAAGTATGATTTTAAGAAATAAATATTTTCCTTTTTCTGTTAAATTAAGAAGAAAGACTCCTCCTGATTTTTAGAAATTATAGAATTGATTTTGAATCAATCTAAACTGAAAAAGTATGCAGGTCAAGGAAGAACTCAATATTGAAGATGTAGTTTAATTCTTTTGGCAACTGAGAGAACAGTGTTAAAAGGGAGAGATGCTGGCTGTATGACTAGCTACATAGCATGGCTATTTGCCTTACAGTACAAGATAAAACTCATCTTTGTTTAGAATCCAGAAAATGGCAGAGTAAAGTCAAGAACATCAAGGGATATTTCTCATACTGTACCAGCAGCAGTATGATAAAACACAATAAAGTGATAGCAGACAGAAGGAGACAGAAAACGTACATGGATCAAAACAGAATTTGAACAAGAGCTCCAGGTTTATAGTAGAGATAAGGTGGGTTAAGAAGTGTGTCCTAAAGATGTGCTTCTTGCAGTTTAATTACTCGAAGTTCCTTTGGTAGTGTAATGAATGTCAGTGTTTTGATGTTTAGAAACGTACGGTCTTTTCCACTGGAGTGGTTAGTAAAAGAATTTGTTTTAATTCTGGTGCAAGGCAGGAAGGTCTAATCCCAGAAATGGGTCAGTCAAAATTATGTTATATAAGTTACAGCAAGTTACCTCTATTGCACTATAGATAATATGGTCTTCGACTAAACCACGATTTGGGCCTTGAACTCAACAAGAATGAGTGTGATTTTTGGTGTCATGAGCTTCATTTTATTTAGTATTTCAGATGGTTGCTGTCTTCAAAAAATTAAGCCAAACCTGTATAATACACACAAAGATTAAACATGTGGTGAACCAGGGGAATGCTGAACTTAAAAAAACAACAGAAATTTGCAGGCAAAAGACTCTCAGTCCCTGTTTTTTTTGCTCTCCCAGAAGAGAGTATTCTGGTAGGAAATCATCTTTTGCTTGCCTTTCTAAAAGTAGGCTTTGCACCTACTGATCCTCCTGTGTTGTGCACACAGACTATGCACAAATCAAGGTTGCTTCCTAAAGGCTGGGGAGATGGAAGTCGGGGGTGATCCCTGGTTTAGCAGGACAGGGGCCCCTCTAGTCCTGACCCATCCTTCAGTCCCTGCAACAGCCAAGCAGGACAGATCTGTAGATGGTTACAAAGTCCTACCAAGAGTTCAGATCATGAGAAAATATCAAGCCATAGGAAGATTGAAGGTCAAACCAGGAAGTCAGTCCATAGGTCAGGATTAGGATTAGGTCCAATGATCAACCAGCAGGTCTGTAGCAATAAGGTTAGGCTGAGGTCAAGCCAGGAAGCCAGCCTGTACATCCGGGCCCAAGTCAAGGGTCTTTCCTGGCCAGCCATGGCTGTGGAGAACAGCACTCATCTGTTTTAGCCCAGGCAAGGAATGGAGGCCCAGGGCTGAGCTTGAATAGACTTCTGGGCTCAAGGGTGAGGGAACAGCCTCACCTGAGGCTATTTAGGGACGATTAGTGCACTTAGGTCCCTGACAGACTGGGGCTATCCTGTAATGTGCTCCAGAATGTTTAAAGGAAATGGATTCTCGTTGTTCCTTTGTTATCCTGGTTGTCCCTTCCTCCATAGTGGAGCAACCAGTATATGAAAACAGCACAGGTAAGACATGCTTCTTCTTTTAATATACTGAATTCTTAACAAACCTTCTTCTCCCCAAAGTCAAGTAATTGCTAAATTTCAGAGATCTTTGTGACGCTTTTTCATTAAAGCCTCCTTTCATCATGCTGCTAACATCCTCCTTAAACATCACAAGTAGAAAAAAACACAGGGTGTTTCATTATGAGTTGAAGATAACTTATGAAAGCAAATTTCTATAATTTGCAGACCCCCAGCTGAGCAAAGATCAAACTTCTTGTTTAGTTTGGATATTTCTTATTTCTTAAGAACCTCTTAAAATTCATGAGGGAGGTTTGTGTGCAGAGGAAAAAGCAGAATTGCTGTCATCTTACAGTAGGAAGGTGGAAGGAAGGAAAGGAAGAGCCTGGACTCCTATATCTAAGATGTCCTGGCAAGACTGAAGGGGAGAGTGTTTTATGCTATAAAGCTGAGACAATGAATGTGACCCTGAGCTGCTGCTGCAATGTGTCACAGAGGGGATGGGAGAAACTCCCATTTCCCTTGGTAAGAAGCTGTAAGTTGAGATGCAAGCAGCTGAAGTGGAAAAATTTGGCCTCACTGGTGGATGAATGATCTCCACGACTCAGGTCAAAGCCTTCTGTAAATGGGTTCACATTTCTGTAGATGTGAGCCAAGCAGTTTTGTGGATTTTTTTGTTCTTAAAATTGCAGCTTTATAAGAAAGCCCATGTGATGTTTTCTTATCTTTTTGCTGGCTGGCCTCCTTATTCTTGTGTGGTAACAGCTGGACAATGAGTTGAAAATAACGTTGGTATTTGACTGCTGCACATATACTTCAAGTTACATCCTACATTTAGGATGCTGTACAGTTATAAGTCTGATAGAAACCTGTGAGTAAGCACTCAGCAGAGAACTGGATTTAGAAAAAGATGGTGGCAAGAAGCACTGGATAGCTCTCAGGGAAGAGAAACCAATCTTACCAACTTGTCAGGAGCTAGGTATCCAATTCAATGAGGTATTTCACTGCATATCTTGTATGATAGTTTATGTCCTTTAAATGAAAGGAGAAACTACACAAATGTCTGGATTCTTTAACCAAATGAAAGTCAAATGATCTCTTTTCCATGCTCCCAAGTGTTAAAATACAATGATTCATTTCTTCATCTGTAAAATTTTGCTGGCTTGTTACTTTTAGCAAGTTGACTCTACAGTTGGATTGGTACCCGATTGACAACGAGTTGTGTAGCATATCCTGTTCATTTTTTTCCAACTTGTCATTTTTTATTCCCTTATATTGTGAAATTCTCAAACCATGATTGTCAAAAGCAGGGATTCGTTCTGAGAACCTAGATTGTCAATCAAGAAACTCTCTTTAAAATGTTATAAGTTTACCATTTATCCTCTGAATAGGAAACTTTATGGAACTTTACTCTGTTCCTTGCTTAATGGCCGTTTTTAAGGCCCCTGTGATATTTGTTGTGCTTGTAGAGACAGCACATAACTGCTATCTTCTTGCACCTTGGGTACCTTAAAAATAGTGCCAGCTGTCTCATTACAGGGTTCTGCAAGAAGATGGAAAATTGCTGTCCAGAAATAGTGCAGTAATTAGCCTGTTACCCTGCACTATCAGCAATGACTAACTGTCTGAAACTCCTTCCCTGGAAAATACTGTTCTGCTGACATCAAAAGACTCACACTATATGGGTAGTACTCATGGTGATTTCAGTCCTCCTGACTCGACTCTAGGAATTTCCAGAACTCCCTCAACTTAACGGAAAAACAATGGAAAAAACCTGCAGTGTAAACTCTTGATGGTTAGGGCAGCCTCCATGATTCTGTGAATCTTGTGCAATGTGATGAACATGCAGTGCCATTGACAGTGCATAGCTTAATGGTAGCTTATGTCTTTATGTTTTACTGGCTTGGAATTATCTGACTGGGTGCTCCTCCAGAACTAAGCCATGCTTGCAGTGATGTCCTGTTTCTCATGCTACCCTCTTTTGCAGTTTTACATTTTATTCTCTGCCATAGCCATTGTTCCTGTTGGCTCTGGGTGTTTGGCCCTGCAGGTCATGTGGCCTTACCAGAGAGATAAAGTAACTTTTTGTGTGTTGTTTGGAGCAAACAGTTTAGGAGAATGAAGTTTCAGTTTGATGAATTGTTTCTGTAAAGGAAAGTCAAATACCTAATATTCTCACATCTGTTCTCCTGAAAAGCACTAAAGTTTTTCTTTTAAGTGTCACAATAAAACTCTTGAAACTAGACAAACTCCTTCATTATGAAAAACACATACAAAGGATGAGAAGTCAAAAAAATTGGTAATCTTTACACTGGCCTGCTTTTAATATCTATTTCTTGTGTTGAAAATACTACCTAAAATAATTCTGATTGGGATTTTGAAAGCATAGTCACATTTTCTAAGTCTCCCGTCTCATTACGTACTACAGAGTTTTCCACTTCCTTGCAAATTGCATAATTGTACTGGAAAATGACAGAAGAACTCTCTTCAAATGGCCTTTGGTTTTTCTTCCTTATTCAACATTGAGAATTGAGTGTCTCTTTGCTATTTTTTAAGCTTCTTGAACAGCTTTGCATGTTTTAAAAGTTATTTGTAGGCAAATGCTGTTTTCTGCTCAGTAAGTTCTTTCTCCTTCCCTCCTAACTATTACTTTAACTTAATTTAAAACAAGCTGTCTGTGTTCCAGTCACATTTGCTGGACTGTGAGGTGGGTACATGTGGCCAGAAGCCACAGAACACACAAGTATGTTTTGCTTTATACAAGTTCAATGCATGTTGTTTGCATTTATACGAAGGACTAGAACCTTACAAATGTGTTAGTTAAAGCCTTCACTTTGACTCCATATTGATAGTTTGGAAATATTGGTGAACCATTGCTTACTATTGCAGTGTTAAGTAACTCACTCTGGGGTTTTATGTTTGTAAAAATTCTTTCCATGTTAGGAAGCAATCCATTTTGTAGCTCTCTAGCTCTTTCATAATAGTGTTTTTCCATGTGAGTGAAGCCTTTTAAACTGTCATTCACTCAAGTTGAATAGGAGTCATGAAATATCATAAATCCCAGATGTATACATTTCTGGCTGCTTTGTGTTGAAGCACTGCCCTCCAGATTTGAACTAGCAGTGTTACATGCAAGAATGAAAGCTCTGAAAACCCTGCTCTTGGTGCATGGGATCAGTAGGCACAATAGACTTAGACAGTATGTAACCCTACACATATGCCAACGCATGACCTTACATGAACTTGTCAGGGAGTAAAGAACATCAGTTACAGATAATTTTTTGCTGTGCTGTTAAGAGAGTAATTGACAGTTGGAATGGGAAACATCATTTTCTGTTGTATGATTTCTGTGTGAGTATACATAACAACATCTTTAAGAAGGTACATCTCCGTACATTATGAAAGGAGGTAATCTGCAAATTGTGTGTTTTTTAAAGAATTTCTTTTCCTTGAAAAACTGAAGGATGACTTCTCAGTGTAGCATTTATTCTAGGTGAATGAGTGATGATCCCTTCAGTTGCTTCAGCTTGTGAAGAAATTCGACTCTGCACAAATAGTCCTTAGCACATTCACAAATTATATTTATGAACAGTATAGCCTAAAGGAAAGCCATTTTAATTGCAATAGATGTCTAGTTCAAAATGATAAACTGCAGAAATTTGGCTCAAAATGGTAGGTAGCTTCTTGCAGAACAAAATTCTCTCTCTGATCCATTTTAGATATTTCTCTTTTTTTATTTTTTGGGCAGAGAGAAACAGGTTTTTGCTGTGCCAAACTTTATCACACTGAACAAGACATGGGTTTCTATGGTAGCTGACTCACAGACAATGAAGTATGGGACTGTGGTTTCAAGTGTGTTAACCTGATTTTTCTTCGCTTGGTACTTAAATCCAGCCATCATCCCTTAAATGAGAGTACAGAATTATCCACTTAATATTACCTGTTTGATAGTATAAATGGTTTATTTTGCTTTTTTATCAACCTCTTTACACAAAAAAAAATGCTACTTCATTTTAGAGGTTGTTTTAACCACATAGGTTGATACTATGGGTTAAGCTGTAAACTAGTAACAGTTGTGTTGAAAAGAAAATCACACCTTTGATAAACTGATTTCAATAGAAGTGTAGGAACCATAAAGCAGTGTTCTGCAGTCTCAGCACAGGGTGAGGAGCACTTAACTGCTTGAATAGCTGCTTTGTAATTGCAGCTGTTAAATGTGTGTAACCTTTACCTGAGCTGTGCCTCAACGTCTTTCCTACACATCTGTGCTCTGCATATTGCTTGCAAGTACTTAAGTTTGTTTCCTCTCAGCACAAGTTGACTAGTAATTCAGTTCTATTTTGAAATTTCTCTAATTGATCATTCATGGGGCAAATTGATAAAACTCATCCCCCTCCATCTGTTAACTTGGTGCCTCTGACCTGACAGAGATGATTGATTGCGGGGCTGTGCTCTGGTCAGGTGAGTGGCAATTGAGCTGACAAAGCAGTGGTTTGCCCCTGCTGACAGGGAGGCTTATTAGTCAGAATCATAATGAGCTCCACTGATGGAAGAGGACGGCAGTAAATCGCAATTTCTTGTGCTGTATTTTTCTGTTTAGAGACATTTGAATACTCAGCTCACAAATAAAATAGGTTATTTGTATTAAAGCCACATTTCAGACCACCTTTACCGTTAGGGTGTTTTTCAGCATCACTAGGAGGATAATGGTGACGATCACCTTTGCTTTTTTAACGGGGGATTGCAAAATGCTTGCATAAAACCATTTTATTTTTGTGCATGCCAGGTCCCTATTTTTTTTTATGTGGTGGCCCTACTTTTTGTTTATGACCGTGATGTCTATTCTGTCAGTTTAGAGTAATGTTGGGAGACTGGTGTAGCAATCAGCACTTGAAAGATGAAAAAGGGAAATATCAGTATTTGTGATTGAAAAAGGAGTCTCTGAGTTTATCTGTTTTAGTATGTATTCCAATTCTCTTTACTTATTTCCAGACTAAAAATGAATGGCAGGGGCTAATGAAATCCCTGTAAATTAACTTTTGCAAGATTTGAACATGTACAGGCCGTCTGTTTGCCTAGGAAGATTAGCCAAGGCCTTAGCTGTGACTTTAATTGCATTAGGAATGCAAAACCTGAGTTTTGTAGTGCAATTGTTCTTATTTCCCTGCCATGCTAGCTGCAACAGCTGAGCTGAGGGGAATCCCTGGGCAAGATAAGCGTTGGATATTTTCAGGGTGTGTTCCCTCTATGCAAACAAAATCAGAAAGGATCAAAACGTTCAAATGAACAGACTGAACCCACATGTTTTTCAGAGCTTGTTTTGCCACCTGGAATGAAACAGTAATATTCAATACAATTTGCTATGGCTTCATTCTAATTTGTGAGAAATTAGGAAAAATAGGGAGTCAAATGTAATCCTATTACAGTTCCTGAAGTTAAGTATGCAGGAGATTAGTTTCCTTTCAAGCAGTAGGAACCAACACACTCTCCCTGAGAATTCTAATTAGAGCAGCCAGTAATAGAGTCAGTGCTGGATCTTTACTAAGACAGTCAAGTTGTGCTGTTGATCAAGGCAGCAGAGTAACTTTGTCATCTCACAAAGTGCGGGCAGGTGCCATTCAGAGAGGATTTTCTCACCTGCCTAGCAGGTTTGAGGATGTGTGTTGAGAAATGAGGTTGCTGGTGTTTTAAGCCTAGTGATTTACAGACTGGTAAGGAGTTGTACTTTGAAATATGACCAAGCATCTCCTTGCTTTGCACTTCTTCAGGAGCCAGTCATGAATCTAATATTTCTTGAACTTAAAGGAGGAAAAAAAAACCCCCTACCTTGAAAAACCCAGAAAAGCAGTTTTGTAGATGCCATTTTTGAAGAGGGAAGGAGAGAAAACAGACAGATGCACTTTGTTGACCCTTCATTTTCTTCCCCCACGCTCTCCTCCCACAAAAGCTTAGATCATTAAGGTTCTGTATAATTAAAATTTGGTCCAAGTCACACTACTTCTGTTTACTGGCCACAGTGAAGGATATAAATACCTAATCACTTCCTTACACAGAGGCTGCTTCCTGCCAGTGGTTTGCAGTTGTGAAGGACTCTGTCCCTCAGCGAGCTCCCTGTGCAGCTGCTCGTCCTGTGTGAAAGAGTCTTACTCCAAAGTGGTCCCCTGCCATGGCACATTTATTTCCACAGATTCCTCCTCCTCCTGTTTTTTCAAAGGGAGTAATATCACTTTCTATAAACAAACAGCATAGAAAGACTATTGTCAATGCACATAATAACTGGAATTAAATGAAAAAGAGAAGAAAAAACTGTCTTTTGAGAGGTTTTCTGAAGGGACTACTATTCTAATGGGCAGCTGAAACCACGGCACCAAAGTCCTCACAGATGAATAGGTCCTGAGCATAAATCCACTGAAGTCATAACAATGGTTAATTGACAGCAACATCCTTAATACAGGGTGTTCTCTCCTCAAAGTGGAATGCAAAATGGCCATCGGTAATCCTCAGAGCATGCAAAAGTTAAACAAAGTGCTGATGGCAGTAATATTTCATGGGCATTTTTGATCCATCAAAAATCCTTCCCTCTCTGTAGGAAGAAATAACAGTCAGCAGGAAAGAAGAGAAGAGGGAGAACCTTCCTAATTCACATCACCATGGTCTTGCGAAGTTGTCGTAAGTGGCAGCTTGAAATAAGTAGCTACTCTTGAGCTCCAGTAGGATAGAACAGCTCTGACTCTTTGGGGAGGGGGAGGTGTGCTAACGGTTGTATAACAAGCTTTGACACTGCTAGTAGAGGAATTCTCAAAATTAAATGGAGCATTTCCATGAGACACTGAAAACCCAGAGCTGTTATTCTTGCCGGCCTTGGGCTCAGCAACTCCAAGAAATTAGTCTATGAGCTCCTGCTTCCTCTGTGCAAGAAGGTCAGACTTGCAAACCACATGAAACTAAATAGGTGCACTGCAGTAACAGCCCTTCACCTTCACTGGCAGTTCCAGGAATACCCACTGTTCTACTGAGGGTTCAGAGAGAATTATTTCTGTCTTTTCTCTCTCCTTATTTCTTAAAAATGAGTGCTGCTATAATCAAATAAGGTTGATCTCTATTTTGCTAATGTTTTACCTATGCTGCTGGGTAAAGTCCCAATGAGAGATACTAGTTACATGATCATGATTAAAGCTCTTTAATGAAATAATTTCCAAGTAGTAGTGGCTAATTCAGTGTTTAAGCTGTAATCAAAGAGTGACAAGTCAAAATGTACAGTGCTTGTGCTTTGGTGTTTGAAATGAGTCTGCTTTCATTTGGAGTTTTTTTAATACTTCTCTAAGTTATGTGGGGATGAAGCCTAATAGTTGTACACTTAGTCTGTGGCATTTGATATGTACTGATGCTTCAGCTGAATCTTTTGGAGAAGCACTGGTCTTTTCTAGTTTAGTTACACAGGATATTAATAATAAAAGTAATTTTAAAGTAATAGCCATATTAATACCTTGAAATTCTTTAGCTAATCTCTAGGATACAAGTTAAAGACAGATCTATTTAAAGCAATATTAAAAAAATCTCTGGGATACAAGCTAAAGACAGATCTATTTGAACCAATCCTGTGTGAAGTAAAAGCAATTTAACAGATATGAATTTAAAACACGTTTGTTTTGACTTTATTTATTCTCTGCAACAGATTGATACTTAGATAAAAGTCCTTCTGTGTTTAATTTCTGTATAATGTTTTGTAGTAGAATTAATGATTGAATTAATTTTATTTGAATGCAGACCACTTAGAGAGCATTCCAATTCATTTGTCTTCTTCTGGATTCTTTGCCTTTGCATGTTGCCCTGCACATCTGTTCATTACCTTCTATCAGGCCACCTAATATCTGCCATGATTTTTTTTTCTCCCCCTTTGTGGAGGCAGAAATGCAGTGGATTGCCTTGGGGGTGTTTTTTCATTTATTTTTAAGTATTATACGCAGTTTTCTAGAAGAGATAGAGCAAAAAATTGGTGATGAGGTTTGTGTCAGATATTTATTTAATGGACTGAATGTGAGACTTTGTCTACTTAACAGCCAGAACTGCTTCCTCCCTGGCCCCGTCCTTCCTTCTCCCCAAGAGATACTCATGAAGTCAGAAAGGAAGAGTGATCTATTCCAGCTGTAAGCCAGAAACTGCAGATGCCTTTTTAAAATATGGCTGCTGTGGTGTGACTATTACTTCTCCTACCTCAGCTTCAGTTTCAATCGGCCCTCCTTTGTCTTGTAGTTGGTCTTCTCCAAATACTAAATCTTTGGGTGTAGTAGTAATGCTCTGTCCACAAAAAGCTGTGTGTCATCTGAACGTTGCTAGTAAATATGTTTTATTTGGCCAATTTATCTAAGTGTTTAGTGTTCAAAAATGTTTGCAGGGTGCGGTGGATCTAAGGTAGAGATACAATTCATCTCTGGTATGCCTCCATAGAACTCTGTTGCCTGTTCAATAGGAAAACAACTTCTGCTTAGTAGAGTATAATGATGCAGAGTGGACCAGAAGACAGAAAGAAATGTGCTGTGCTCACTGTCCAACATGGAGAGGAGTTACCACTAAAAAAATCCCTGAGATGGTGAGACTTTCACACAGATACTTTTGGTTTATGATGAAAGCAAGTCTTGCTTGTATGTTAAGTAAGTGTTAAAATTTCAGGAACTTCATGTAAAAAATCGCCACTTTTGAAGCCAAATACTTGATTCAGTCTTAGGAATGTTGCCATCACTGTTATCTCCATAATTAACCACTGCACAACATCCGTCTGTATAATGAGAGTAATTAGCCTTCTTGGTGTTTCCCCTCTCATTTCAGAACTTCCAGGTTCTAAATTTAGTTGTCTTAATGTCTTATTTAGTGGAAATAGGAGATAAAATTGTCCTATATGATTATCAAGATTTTTCAAGCTGTAAAGGAAGAGTGAGCAATTATTTCCTGGGTATTTTTTAAAAATATTATCTTTTTACTATATTAAAGACAGCATGCAAAACATCTAAAAATATGGCCAAATAATGTTGCTGATGCCTGAACAACATAACAGGTTCGGTATAAAATTCGGAGACTCGAAGAGAGAGATTTCCAGAGATATGGGGTATTTGTGGGCTTAAAATTAATCTAAAATTTTTCTTCCTCATTTTCTTTGCTTCTGTGGCAATTTAGAAAATCCTGCATAAATAACACAGGTTGGAAATGAAACCATGCTTGTAGAACTAGTTTTAAAAAACCTGATTTTTTAAAGAATTAGTTTCTTAGAAAATAGGAAATTTCTTCTGAAGATGAAAGAGCAAACTCAAGCCAAATGTATTGCCTGGATTCCTGGACTCTTAGCACTGGGAGATGACTGGCCCATTTCTTTGTAACTTGTTAATCTGCAAACTACATAGGTACTTCTGTTACGCTAGTTATCCAATTGTGAGTGTCACTGCTCACGTGGATCAGGCTAGCATGTTTATGATATGATGAAAAGCCAACGGCAGTCATTGCAATATTCTTTACTCCATCCTCCTTGCCAAGTCTGAATGATTTACTTTGCAGGTCAACCTATGACTCTTGGCTAACTTTCAAGCTCAGTATTATCTAATCTACAAATTGCTGCTATTCCAACAGTTCAAGTCAAAAAAAAAAAAAAGAGAGAGAGAGAAATTTAAATGAACAAAGGGAAAAAAAATTGCCCAATTGAATGAATAATTGAAGATGAATTTTGGTCCAGAGAGAGAGGTATTTCAATCTGTGGAATAAAGAGCAGAAGTAATGGCAGCTGCATGAATAATTGATAAAGTCTTTCATTGCTGAGACAGAGGCAAATAAGGAAGCAGTGCTTTTCCCCTCACTCCTTGCATGGACTGCAGTGATTTATCCTTTAGGCAACTGCCCACATAACTGTGACATGAGAGGAGAAATCTCTGAAGGTGACTGCAATGGGAAAGGCGGCACTTGGCTCATCTGTCTTTTGATTCGGAGGACAAATGATGTGGACAAGTTCTGTTGCAGAGAGGAGAGTGCATATTTTCACCATTTCCTTAGGCAAGTTGATCTCTAACCTGCGTATTAGAAGTAATGTGTATTGTGGAATCAAATTCTAAGTTTTGTCTCTGCAGCTTTTTCTTGGGAAGACAGAGATGATTCATCTTATGAGATTGGCAGTCATCCCTATACAGCAGTTACTACTGTCAGTATTTCTATTGCAAGATCTTCCCTAAGTTGGCCAAAAAAATGATGCTAAAAAATTGCTTCAGTTCAATATACCTGAGACTGACAGAGCAGCTATGATCTAATAAACACAGGTTTCTGAGCTGCCACTTAATTCATGCAGTTATATATTTAAAAGCTATTGCTTTGCATTTGATTATGGATTATTGCCTTATGCCAGACAAAGGGACTAACTTTGACTCCCTTATGTTTGGTCTCTTAAAAAAGAGGTATGAAGATGAGGTAAATTTTTTGCCATGCTCTTTGGTGTTTCCTAATGATGCCCACATGCATTGAGGTAGTCTTTTGTTTACTTAGCATGAAAAATTTGCTGTTTGAACTTCCCAGGACACAACGTTAATTTATTTAGCAGTCATTTGTAGCCATCTTTAGTGAGTGCTGCAAAGCAATAAGGTCACCTAAGTCACCTATGACTACAATTGTCTTAATTCAGGTAGATAGTAGCATTTTCTCCTCTTTCCTGCATACGAGGAACAGTTTTATTTGTTCAGCAAGATCTTCTGCATGGAACTCTGCTGGAGCCTTGTTTCTGCAATTGTACAACGGAACAAGACCAAACCTAACCGTGTCCATGAGACTACTGCTAGTAAGTTGCTGAAGAAAACTTTTTCAAAGCAATCAGTGTGTGAAAATTAAACCATTTGTCATTGGGGTAGCACTGTCTAGCAGTCAAAAAACTGCCTGCAGGTTTTAGGCTTACCACATAACAGAGAATGGTAGCCATGCTGGACTGAGATATAAGAACTGAATGTTTCCTGTGTGAGCATTAGATAGCTTAAATCAGTTCATTAATTTACAGTGTATATCTAAAGATGATTTTTAAGTTATCACAGTACATGTTTCAAGTGCTTTCCAAAGCTGGTTTTGTCCCAGGAGAACTACACTGTATAGGATGCTAGCTTTGCATTTGCAGGGGGGCATACATTCACTAGGATCTGAAATTAATCCTCTTCTTTATTATTGGTTGAAAAGACACCTTAAAAACCCCAGTTTTCTTGTCTCTGTGGCTTTCTAAGGCAAGTCAATGTGCAGTCAATCTGATAACCATAAACTAGTGAGCTTACAAATTCATCTTGTAGTAGTTAATGTATTAAGAATCACTGTTTGTATAGCTCTATTTATACCTTAGTGATATATACAAGAGGGGGTGTTTTGATTGGAAAAAAAATTAGTCAGCATCCAAAGTGCTATGTTACATCAAAAGAAAGGGGAACAAACCCTTTGAGTCAAAGCCTCTTTTTTGCTCTATTTATGTAGAAACTCTCAACTTTCAGCATGAACAGAAGTGAGCACAGCATTTCTTATCCTTCAGTACACTTAAACATTTAGAAGTGGTCAGGAGAGCTGTTTAATTAGGTTTCTTGTATATGTCTAGGATTGAGCATACTTGAAAGTAAGTAGTTTGACATCCAGACTGTTGACCAGTACCAGTATTGTAAAAAGCTACCCTTTTAGTTTTGCTGCTGATACTATGGTATTCAGACTGCAGTAACTGAAGCAGGCTGTAAATAGTTATGGAAGGACTTCATGGTACTGAACAGTTGTTGAAATTCTTTTAGACAGATATGAAATAATGTTCAAGGGTTAGGAGGAGGGAACAACTCTCACCTTGCACATACAGCATTTTTTGTCCTGCCATATTTCTGAGGAATAGTATATAGACAAGGACAGGTTGAACAGGGGTTTGAGCAACCTGGTCTAGTGAAAAGTGTCCTTGCCCATGACAAGGGTGTTGGAACTATATCAGCTTTAAAGTCCCTTCCAACCCAAGCCATTCCATGATTCTATGATTTTGTTGTAGTCACCTGTCTTACTATCAGCTCAATACACTGTAATGGTCAGAGTTCAAAACAGACAGTACTGTACCACTGCATAAATTCATAGTACACCTATATCTGACACACGCATCTGACACATACTGTTATGATATTGTACTCGTCTTTTCCACTTAATCCTCCCCCAAGCCTACCTCCAAAAGAGATAATAAAACTGAAGAAAAAAAGATTGGAGTTATGCAATGACTTTTGCGTGAGAAATCATCTCAGTAGACTTTAACTCTTGAGGCTGGAAGGGAGAGAAGCAGATCTCACATGTAATACTTCAAATGTCACAGACTTTTGGTTGCTTAGTGACCCTTCTGATGCAGAAATAGGGAACATGCAATGAAACTGTCGGTTCTCAGATTCAAAACTACTTGTTAAGCAGTAGAAGACCCTACCACAGGATGTTATTGATCCTATGTTTCAAGTATGTTTAAGGGAAAAGTAGACAAATTTGTTATTAATCTATTATTAAATATTGTTCAGGAAGCGTGTTTGAGCTGAGAGTCATTGGAGACTGCATGCATGTTACAGGTAAGTATGCTCCCTGCCCACTCTGGTTTTACACTTTTCCCTAGGTGTGTGGCTTTTGACCATTGGCAGTGGTTAGTACTGGGACAGGTCCAGGTTTAGCCAGGGTGACTGCCCCTGTCTTCTGAGAGGCCTCTGCACCTCAACCTTGTGTCATCAGGTGGTCTTTCTGAAAGAAAGAGCCATGTATTAGAGAGCCCAGGTAAGAGAAACCTCCAATAACCCTAACTGATGATTTAACACATCTGCTATTGAGTTGGCAGATGTACTAGTATTGTGAGTTGGCTTCCTGCTGGGGAAGTAACAAGTGATATAATCTACTGTTCTCTGTCCCTGCCAGTTCCCTTTTTATCTAGAATGCAGCCTTCAAAACAAATCATGACAGCAGATTTACAAATCATTGTTTTGTTCTTTCAGTAATTCAAGCAATACCCATTGCTTTGCAGCAGACAAGATATGCAAGTGTGTCCCTAGGATAGGTTGGTTTTGCTCTGTCTACCCCCTTATGTACGTGAGTGTGTGTACACATACATGCATATATATACACAAACTTATTTACCAGAAGGCCATAGAACCCCATAGTCAAAGAATCT
Source organism: Pachyramphus minor (assembly GCA_013397135.1). Taxonomy (NCBI): domain Eukaryota; kingdom Metazoa; phylum Chordata; class Aves; order Passeriformes; family Tyrannidae; genus Pachyramphus; species Pachyramphus minor. Next base: position 368,488 of record VYXB01006407.1, on the reverse strand, counting down.
CAATTAAGAAGTCCTTCCAAAACCTCACAATTTCTCATGTGCCAAGAAAATACCTTCAAATATTTTAATTCAGCCTGTTTGTCTTGCAAGCATAGTCAGGCTCGCCAAGACATAAAAGCTTTTGGTGAGGTTCCAAGCTAAATTTATGCAGCCTGCAATACAGGGGCATCCGTATGTGAAGATTGGTCCTCTACCCAGCACCTTAGGTATATTCAGTAATAGCTGTGATTTTGAATGTCAGACCATCCATTGTCTGAATAATGGCTATTTAGCTTCAAAGCTGAGCTCACTGCTGTAAACGCTCTTCCCAAGAGGCTGCAGCAGTAAATGTAGTCTACAGTCCACTGGCTCAGCTACACAGTAGCAAACGAATCTTTTTAGCTTGGCATTAAGATAACAACAATTCACAATGTGCCTCAGGATTCATCAGATGGTCAAGAAATCTGTCAGATTATTCTTGTTTTTGGAGAAATCTGTTATGTTTATAAAGAAGATATTTTACAAATGTACCCTGTGAAGGTTTTCACATTCTCAGCAGGGAATGAGATACTAGGCACTTCAGCCCTGCCATAGAGGGGATGTACTGCACTTAAGTAACATGTGGGATGAGAGAGTTCAGATTAAATAAATTGCTGTTGAAATTAATTTGGGTCTCACACCTAAGTACCATAAATGTATTGCTAGTATTTTATAATTTTTCCATTTAAAAATGCTTAACTCATTTTTCACTGGAATTTTGAGCAAGTGGAAAAACCCTGTGTCACAAAAACAAAAGCTCTTTTTCATGAGTTCTGAGTATAAAGAAGGACTTTTAATTGCAAAGCCAAGGTTTGCATTATTATGCAAAGGTACCTAAATTCCAGTACAGGTAAAACAGAGTCATGAGCCATTTTTCTTTAAATTTATAGTGGTTTTGGATTGTCATTTTCAAACCCATTAAGTAACATCTTTTTCCCTCCTGTGATCAATGAATGAAGTAATCTGTGTAGGGGTTTCATTTTTGTGTTAATGGGCTTCGCAAACGGTGTCGTGTAGAAGCCTTGGAGGACACGTTCTTCATTGGTCTCAGTAAGAGTTACCATAAGGCAAAGAGAAGGTTAAAGAATCATTGAGTTAATACCACTAGGGTGGTGGCACCATCCTTTAAGGACAGAGGTGTGTGGCGGGAATTACCTTCTAGTTAACCTGCCGGAGGTTTCTCTCGCATCCTTGCTTACCCACTTTTTAGGCAGTTTAAGTAAACACACATCATTACCTTTCTTTCACTCTTACTTACACAGTTTCCTGCTCAAGATAGAGTATTGGAACCCCCATCACCTACCAAATACCTAACCTTCAGTAAGAAAGTTGGTTTCAAGTTCTTTCACAGCTATCTCCATAACTTTGTTTTCTGCATAACAGTATAGTCTTTTACAACCCAGGGGAGACTTCTTTACTGCCCTTCCGATCCTCCCTAGCAGGTTGGAAAAGAAAAATTACCTTTTAAGTGTTTTTCCTTTACCCTTCTATCATGTGGCTGCAGCTTTTTGCAGCCTCAGCCATCACATCACCTGGGCCTTTTAGTGCACTGTGTTTAGGTTGGGTCACTGCTCTTTAACCCTTTCTTATGGAAAACCTGCCCCACTACTTTCTGTTTAAAATGTCAGACTCTGTAAGAGTGCTCTCCAGCTTCTGGTGTACAAACTCGGAGTCCTTTGAAGTTTAAAGGAAGTAGGATCTTTCTGCAGAACATCACAGATAATTTTCTTGTTGCTTCTAAGTCTCTGTGTTACAGGATTTCTCGCTGGGAAGAGAAAGCAAATGCTTTTTTTACAGCTGGTTCCTGGGGCTGGTAAGGCCAAGCATCTGCAGTCCTGAAATAACCATGTGGTAGCAAGTGCTGTGGCTGCTGCCTTTCCAGCTTGTCCATATAAAATAGCCATAATGATTCTCTTTTCCTTACAGCTAATGTGGCACAATACTTAGAAGCTATGATTTCTGTCTTCCTTTGGCATATCATAAACTTCCAGATTTTGAGCTGCCTGGGGGACGTTTTTCTTTGGAAAGATAAGTATAGGCTAGTCAACTTCATTCAGCTGAAAAAAAATAGTGCTAAATATATATATATTTGATAGACAAAAAGGAGAACCAGTAATTTGATTTAGTATCTTGATGAAAGGTGACTACTATGCACACTTAGACTACTGAAATTGGGGTGAGGCTCCCGTAACCTCTGTGGTAAAGCCCCAAAAGTCATCATGAAGGTATTAAATCTAAGGGCTATACAGTTTGCTAACGAGCACTGCAAGCAGAGCAGATGCTTGTCCAGTCTTCATACCATCCAGTGGAAAAACAGATGTTTGAGATTGATCCATCCAGAGACCTATTTAATTACATACTTCTCCTACAGAAATTTCAGTGTAAGTTTGATGTTTCCTCTTCAGCCTTTTTGTGAAATAATGGCACATGAAGAGGGAGAAGAAAAGGCCCTTATTAACTTTTTTCCAGAATATCAAAAGGAGCTTTGAAAATGGCATTTATGTCAGGCGTCTTCATGTGCCTTTAACCTCTGAAAGAGGCTGCAGGAGGATGGTTCCTTTATTCTCAAGACTTGTTTTGGCTCTACAAACAGTTCCTACTGGGACCTTAGGGGTACTAATAGCCCCCCGTGGCCTTAAGCAATCTTAGGGGCCACCATTTGCCTATGGTCTATGAGCTCCATTTCAGTTCAACTCCAGGGCCTCACTCCTGCCTGAGCTGCTCTGCAGGAATCTGTTAGGCCCCTGCCTGGTCATGGACACTTCCTGACCTATGGACTGGTGGCCTGGCCTAGCCTTAGCCCATCCCTTGGGAGGTGCCTGAAGCCTAGAGCTAGGGCTGCCCACCAGCCTGCCCTACTGCCTGGGCTGGCCCTGGTGTTCTGGTCCCAAGGTAACAACCAGTCCTCAATGTGCTCCAAAATGCTTCTTTGTGGGGAAGGAACAAAAATGTTTGTTTGAGCTGATTAACAGTCTGATAATAGGGATGTTTGTTGGTAGCAAATCACAACCTACTTCCTCTTGCACAGGCCTAGTTGTTGCTTCATTTGTATTGATGTGGGCATGGTGAATAATGAGCAGTAAAATGAAAAAAAAAAAAGAAAGCTGCACAAAATACAAGTTAATTACATACTCCGGATTCGTGTGTTTGCTTACGTATGTGTATATGAAGATAGAAAAGCTGGAGGGAAGGTTATCACACAATAACAGGTGATCATAGTTACTTGGGGTTTAGGCTTCTTTAAATTGGTGGTTTGATATCTGATCTATAAAGATCATACAACGTTCAGAGTGCAGGTGGTAGGAAACACTGAAGTGTGGGTTATGCCTGCCTTTTTCTGGAGTTTCAGTATGGAAGGTTAAAACACCTGTCCTGGAATCTAGGGTCATCTTTGATTTTCAGGGACTGCCTTCCAAAGGGATCTGAGAAGTTTCAGATCTAATTTTTTCATATTCCAGAAATTGTCCCTGCAGGTCAGAATCCAGTGTTGCATTGCCACTGCTTTGTTAAAGGTATGTTGGTGCCTGGGATCCTTCTTCTCAAAGGACAGTCTAATGTTGCACTGTGGTCCAGTCCACACCTAGAAGGCAGTCTTCAACTTTATAGCCTCTCTCCCAATACTGGATCATAAACCAAATAATCATAATCAAAACAACAACAACAATAATAATAATTTGAAAGACTGTGTGTCAGTTCATGACTGAAGGTGGAGTTTGGGGCTGGATGTTAGAAAGGATCACCTCAAGATGTGAGCCGATGCCCTGAGGCAGAAGCTCTGTTTCAGATGCATGGTTCAAATCTCTGTGTATGTGAATCTACAGCTCTTGCATTGAGAATGTTTCCCTTACAGCAGCAGAGATTAGTGTCTGTGCTCACTTGAAAGCTAACATAGGCTTGTGTGGGCTCAGTGATTGACTTTTCTCTTAGTAGCGTTTTGTCTCGGCATGACTCTCCTGTAGGCAAAGTTAGGGTTAATTTTCTTACTGTATGCTTTAAATATTTCAGCTATCTTGTTTGACTGAAGTGTCCTAGCACACCCTTCCCAAATAAAAATGAAACAAAACACTTCAGTGCCACTGAGTTTCACGTAAGGGGACAACTGGTGCCTGTCTGCTCACTGGAGCTGCTTGTGGCACATGGTGGGGAGCCAGGCAGGGCATAATCTCCTGCCTTGGGACGGGGGCAGAGACTCCAGCTTCATCTGTTTACACTTGCTGGAACCACCACATGAGTGTCACGAAGGCCCAGGGTTTGTAAGAGCTGGGCACTTCAGCAGCTGATCCTGGGAGTCCTGACCCATAGGTTGTAGCCCAAAGAGGTGGCAGTAGACTCTGCTCCAGCCAGGCCTGTGTCACCTTGGCCTGAGGGCACTCAGAGTTTGTCTATGCTGCTGCCTTCGGAGGGGAGTGGAGGGGAGGAGAGTGGATGGTAACCCAGAGGTGTTCTGCGCAAGTCTCTTAACTCTCGATATTATCCAAGGTGTGGTAGGAAAAAAAAGGTTACCCTTTGTAATGATCTCTGTTTAGGGAGGGGGAAAAAGAGCTTAAATTCTCATTGTCTTGCATTTATGATTTTTTTAAAATTATTTTTTCTTGTATTTTACTAATCCTCCTAGGAAATTTAACTGGTTTATCTGTAGTTCTAGCTTTTTTTCTTACCTTTTTTAGTCCTCTGCCTTTTTTCCAGTTTGTTGAAAATGAGTTGTTTCAATTTGCTGTCACTTCACCAACTGTTAGTTTATTCTATATGCCTAGTACTGGAGTTTCTACGAGTTCTACAGCCAGTATCTCTGGCTGTCACTGTAGTAGCTTAATATAAAGCTAAAATATATACCAGCCTGATGGGCTGGTATAGCAATTAATATTATCGCAGTTTTAGCATGAGGGTATTTCCTCTCATCCCTCAGTCTTGCTACATAAGATCTTCTTGCTTGGAATGTAATCAAAAGGTGCTTGTTGGTTTTGTAGTTTTGTTTAAATTTTTAATAATTTATCATTCGTTTGACTTAAGAAACAAGTTATTCATCTCTGCTACTTTCCAGAAGCACTGACTTGTCCTAAAATAAGCTGTAACAGTAAAACATCATAGCTGAATCGGCTGCTTCCCTGGATTTTTTTTTCCCTCTTAAATACTGGTTTGCTTTTTCTTTTCCTCTTTGAGTAACTGACTTCCAGAAAAAAAAGGTTGACTTTTGCTTTTCTCTTCCTGTTATCATCTTTTTTGGTGCTTTTTT
>VYXB01006407.1:342568-359297 GCA_013397135.1 Pachyramphus minor | reverse complement strand
TTATCACGCCCTGGTTTTGGGGTTTTTTTTTTTTTTTTTTTTAGTTTTGGAAGTGTATCTAGGAGATCTAGCTCTAGCAAATGTTGGCAGTGTCTGTAGTGGAACCAAATCTCTTTGCTACAAGAACAGTATGTCAGGTGGGTTTTGGTTTTGGTGGTGGTTTTTTGTTTGTTCTGGGTTGTTGTTTTTTTGGTTTTTTTCTCCTGTGACAGAATTTTCCATTCTGTTGCTTCTCTTTAAGCCTTTCAGTAGCTGTGGAAAGTTTTCCCTAATCTCTGTTTCTCGAGCCTGATGAAAGATAGGAGGAAATCTGACCAGTGGATGAAACAGGCAGGAGAAAAATATTTCTTAACAGAGAAGGCAAGTGGTGAGATTTAACAATTGTCTACTGTCTGTAGTTTGTAAGGAAGGAGTTTGTCTCAGGCAATGAGGGACTCTGTGTTCAGGCCAAAAGGTTTCTTGAAAAAGAAAGAATTAAGTGCAAATGATTTGTACACATCAGGTGGCTACACTGCACGCATTCTCACCGTATGTCCCTGAATGGAAAAATGGAAATCAAATATCTTAATTTTGCTATGGGATTTCTGAGATGCTAGGAACTATTTTAATCTGTCAGGACTGTGACGAATATGGTGGTATGTGACTTGGAAAATATATACCAGTTATATCACTTGGAGAGGAGGTGACAATATCAAAGCGTGAGCACAGTTGCTACTGTTTAGTTTCTTCCACATTATGTGAAAAAAGAAAACTGGGTTTGAGATTCCTTCATATTTTGCTGGTGGATTTTCTTACTTGCCACGTGTTACCTAGGAAGTAAAATTTACCAGCAGGGAATATTTTCCTTTTTCTTGAATTCTGACTGAGAAGCATTTTAATATTTGGTTGTATGCTTAGGTTAGCTAGAGTCTTGTTTTGTACTATGATTATTGGTAAAGAACTGAGGAGTTTTATTAGTTTCCTGCCATGGAGGTTGGAAATTGTTCTTCAGCACTGATGGTGAAGAAAAATTTATGTAGTATGTGAAAACTTGTCAGAAAACTTTACGGGATTTTGTTCTGCTTTTTGTTGGACTTTTTTGAGGTCTGTCTTCACTGTCTTGGCAAGGGTGAGGAAGAAATATGTTAATGTACAGAACCTTAATCCTTCCTGGGAAGCCCAAGCACAGCACTGCTGTGAGTGGCAGAATTGTAGTTGCTTAAACAAGCAGTAGTTGGTCACTTGGCTGACAACAAAGTCAGTGCTCCCAGTCAACCCTCTTGATAAGGCTGTTGATAGTGGTCATCCAGGTGTGTTAGGTTCTCTGGGAATTGTTGGTGTGTTTCTCTAATAATTTACCTTATCTGATTGGTTGCCTGAAATACAGTTAATCAAAATCCAAACCTTTTTAGGCAAAGTATTGCTTCTGCTTGTTCCTCTCCTATGTAACAAAATGTATGGCACTTTTTTTTTTTTCCTTTTCACTTTTCAGTGCTTTGTGGTTGAGATCAAAGCCTTTGCAGTAATCCATATGGGTAGTTGCCGATTTGAAGTCTATTGCTTCAAAAGTTTCAGATATCAGTGGATTTTCTTGACACATACCATTAACTTTTGTTGTAGTTGTTGTCTTCTAGCAAGCCTCATGGGGCATATGAGCTACAGTGGGTTTTGGTATGGAGAAGAGAGTCTAGTCCTGCATAGCCATTGAAAAAGCCAGAATTTTTCTAAATGGTCAGTGACTTTGCGAATAGAAGCACTTCTTGAATGTAGTGTCATGGCTAGTTGTTTTTACAGAGTGGATGGTTATAAGAACATCTAGAATATATAGAGAATTCTAAATATATTCTGTATGTTGGGGAGGGGGTGGGGGCTGGGTCCAGTAGCCCAACAGAGGAGAGTCTGCTGCAGCTCTGTACTCCTGGTTCCAACCAGTGGTGGGGTTGAGTGTGCATGCATCAACCTGCACATATACAACACACATGTACTTGGCTGACCATGTGGATCAACACAGGTAGGCATGGAAATGGCACTAGTGGCCTCATCTTGTTTTCCTCTTTGGCTGAACAAGATCATAGAATCATAGAATTAACAGGGTTGGAAGAGACCTCTGAGATCACCAGGTCCAACCCTTGATCCACTACCACTGTGATTACTACACCATGGTACTCAGTACCACATCCAGCCTCATCTTAAAAACCTCCAGGGATGGTGAATCTACCACCTCTCTGGGCAGGCCATTCTAATGCCTGATCACTCTCTCTGTAAAGAACTTCTTTCTAATATCTAACCTAAACCTCCCCTGGCAGAGTTTAAGCCCGTGCCCTCTTGTCCTACTGCTGATTGCCTGGGAGAAGAGACCAACCCCCACCTGGCTGCAACCTCCTCTCAGGGAGTTGTAGGCAGTGATGAGGTCACCCCTGAGCCTCCTCTTCTCCAGACTAAACAACCCCAGCTCCCTCAGCCTCTCCTGATAGGACTTGTGCTCAAGTCCCTTCACCAGCCTGGTCGCGCTTCTCTGGACCCGCTCCAGAAGAAGGTCCCCTAGTGTGAAACAATAATGCATAATTATGTGTGTCTCTCTCTCTCTCTATCTACATGTGTACATACACACCCCCCATTTATTATATAGTATCAATATATTAATTATATGTTGTATCATTAATCTATATTAACAACTATTAATTATAGAGTTGCTGCCAATAATTACCACTAATTATTACTAATTATATAATTATGTGTACAAACGCATATGTACTACGTGGATCTCTCCAGCAGCAGGGTTTAGGCATGCAGACTACCAGGTAGCTGTCCCTGGACCCCAACCTTCCCAGTTTCTGGGAAGTGCCCGTGGTCTTACCATTAGAGAGATGTAGAATAAGATGGGGATCTCTGATCAACCTCCAGCCCCTAGCAGCTGGCTAGGATCCCACTGACCCTTCCACAGCCAGCTCCTCCAGTGGTCTCACTCTTGGAGACAGGCAGTCTCTTGGGTCCTAGTGTGCTTCACCTACCAACCTACAGGTAAGGCATCCTTGGTATTTGCTGGTGGTTGCATGCTGACTTGCAGACCCACTCTCCTGTTGCTGGTAGCTGGAGCCCTGCACATACACACACACACACACACACACACACACACATACTCAGAAGAGAGATGTTCCCTCCCCTCATAAAAACAGAGCTTATTGAGAAGACAAGACAGACTCTGTTGGACAGGTACAGGACAGGGCCCGACAAGTATCCTGACAAATCACCTGCTGATATGTGATCAGTCCTTTTGATTGACTTATCCATTTTTCCAGGCTTCCCTCCATTCCTCACAAAAACCCACACTAAGTCCTGTGCAATCTCAAAACGCTCTTCCCTTACATCCCATAATGTGTCTGATACCCCTGAAGAGATGTTCCTGTTGACCCTTCATGATAAGTCAATGCTTGGGCAGTGGGGATGAGGCTCTTCTGTAGAGATGGGTCTTTAATGGGCTGATGGCTCCTGGGATGAGCCTGGGAGTAGCTGGGCAGGGGATTATTTGGGGTCCCCCACTGCCACTGTCCCTGTGTGTGTGTGGATGAGCTTTATCACAAAGCTGGGTATAGAACACACACAGCTCCTGGTCTGTTGGGCCAGGATAAGAGCTTTGCATGCAAAGGTGTGTTCTCTTTGCTTCTGTCTTGAGGCTTATAATGAGATTAGGTTAATTAAGAGTTGCTTTTGTATTCAAGGTCCACTAGGGTGAGAGGGCTTAGAGAAGCCTGATAGGAGAAGGAAAAAAAAGGTAAGAAAAAAAAGGGTTGGGGTGGGGGAAATGAGAGGATGGTCACACAACTGTCTTAATTATATTTTTTTTTTTTTTTTTTTTTTTTTTTTTTTTTTTTTTTTTTTTTTTTTTTTTTTTTTTTTTTTTTTTTTTTTTTTTTTTTTTTTTTTTTTTTTTTTTTTTTTTTTTTTTTTTTTTTTTTTTTTTTTTTTTTTTTTTTTTTTTTTTTTTTTTTTTTTTTTTTTTTTTTTTTTTTTTTTTTTTTTTTTTTTTTTTTTTTTTTTTTTTTTTTTTTTTTTTTTTTTTTTTTTTTTTTTTTTTTTTTTTTTTTTTTTTTTTTTTTTTTTTTTTTTTTTTTTTTTTTTTTTTTTTTTTTTTTTTTTTTTTTTTTTTTTTTTTTTTTTTTTTTTTTTTTTTTTTTTTTTTTTTTTTTTTTTTTTTTTTTTTTTTTTTTTTTTTTTTTTTTTTTTTTTTTTTTTTTTTTTTTTTTTTTTTTTTTTTTTTTTTTTTTTTTTTTTTTTTTTTTTTTTTTTTTTTTTTTTTTTTTTTTTTTTTTTTTTTTTTTTTTTTTTTTTTTTTTTTTTTTTTTTTTTTTTTTTTTTTTTTTTTTTTTTTTTTTTTTTTTTTTTTTAAATACTACCGGAGCCTGTACACAAGGAATAGAACATAAAGCACCACAACCTGGGCTGATCTGCAAGTCCAGGAGACCCGGATCAAGGTTGTCCTCATCCCAGAGCTCTTATGCTAGGTAGCTGCTTCTACACACTCCTCACAGTCCATGCTTCTCTCTGCTCTTTGCATAGGGGCTGAATGCCGTCAAGAATAAGACTGTCATTGCTGTTGCATGAGTATGTCACACCAAAATACATAAATACATTTTCTCTTGTAAGTGCTTTTCTGGACTAGTATCAAGCCCTGGTTATATAATGAAGCACACCTTATGTTAAAAATATTAAGATCCTCATTAACACTTCATTCTTTCCTATAATGTTTAGTGGCAAATACATATTGCACAAATATTCCATTAAAAACCTTTAGAGAATTTGTAAGGCAAAAAAATAAGACATTTGAGACAAACCAGATTTAAAATTTTGCTCACTGCAATCTTTGTAGACGAGATCACAGCATGGCTCCCCATCCTACTTGAGATGCTTGCTTTCACCCCTTCATTGAATGGGAAATGTTAAATGAACAGCTACTAATATTTTGCATTTTGTTGAAACAACCCAACTTCACAGCAGAGTCTGGGCCAAGTTAATTTTACCATGGCTTTTTAGAAAATTAGCAGATTGTGTTTTTCCTTAAATATTTTCTTTAAGTAGTATTTCTGAGTTAGATAAGGTGGGTGGGAAATGGAGGTGCACAGAGAGGCCAAGAAGAAAAGAAGATAGGCAGAACAGGTGCTCACAGTTGGGTTTGGTTTGTTGGTTGTTTTTTTGGGTTTTTTTTCTGGTTTTTTCTCCTGTGGTGTGTGTTTTTGGGTTTTTTGCGGGGGGTATCAGGATCTAAGGTTTTTTTGGTTAGTTGGTTGTTGGTTTGTGTTTTGGTTTTTGTTTTTCCAAGAGTGCATGAAGGGGTATAAATATCCATGCTAAAGGGCATCTGTTGTCTCTCATCACAATTGTAGGCATTCGGTTTTTTAATTACTCCAACCCCAGTAACACCAGGCACTTTAGAAAATCTGGTGTATTCACTTAGCAATTGCCTTTGAAAAGCTTGACTTGTTACTTGGCCACATTCAATGAGGAACTCAAGTCATAGAAACAGAGGGTTGGGTTTGGCTCACCAAACTGAACTGCTTTGACCAGCAGGCTGCTTTTTCATTACCTTCTTCATCTTACTTCACCAGAAAGGGAAAGGGGACCTGTAGAAAACAGCTGTCTTTAGTTACATAGCTCTTATTAATCTCAGCTGCAAGTCTCCCTGTGCTTTGACTAAAACAGAAGTATTCTGGATTAGCAGGGGGAAGACATAAGAAGGGTGCTATGCAGTAATCGAAAATGGTTGCTTTCCTTTCCCTGCTTCTCTTTCCGTTTATGTCTTGAAATAATTTTTGTAGAATTTATGGACAAATTTTCTGAAGCCTTAAAGGAAAAGTGAATGTTGCCATAAAGTACTGCTCTGATATCCATATGGGGCCACTTTCTAAACTGCAGTATCTGCCAAAAAAATCACTGCTGCTTGAATTACTGAAGTGATTGGCGTGGTTACAGAAGTCTTCTGTGATCGGGGCCACTTTATCAGCAGTTGTCTGATAGCAAGACAGACATGTTGACTTCCCATTGTAAGCTGTTAGTTAGAAGGCAATCCTAAGACTCAGCTCCAGAAGAGCATTGGTCCAGTTTGATACAAATAGCTGTGTATTATTTTAAAGTTGTTAGAAGTTGCTGCAGCTTTCTATTTCAAAAGTAATTTTACCCATACTTTTCTCAGGAAATAGTCTGCTCAGGCTCAAAGCCTTCTACTTCAGGCCTGTGCTCACCCTTTTGTACTTTGTTAAAATATGACATTTGTTTCAGAGTGATTTTTTGTACTAAACACAGGCTTAGTTCGTTCTGCTTCAAATCTTCCTTCATCCGTAACTTTGGTTCTTAATTCAGGCAGTTCTGAACTGATACTACATACTTACCTATGATTGTGAACCCTGAATTATCCTTCTACAATTCTTTCTGCCCCATCTGGGAACTGTCACGCTTCTTAAGCACTGATAGAACCTGCTAAACCTAAATTATCAAACATCCAATGAATGGTCTTCCCAGCAGAAGGTGATTTATCCTGTTCAACTGGTATGAAAATTTTCAAGTGGCAAAACTACCCTCCCACCTCCTGTCCACCTTGGACAAATTTAGCAAGCAGTAAAAGAGAAGGCTTGCATACAACTTGTTTTTCTAATTATTTTTCTTCTTTATCTAATTTCATATGCAAATTTGTAGATGAGTGACATGCTTAAGTGCTCTCTGTTTTTTTCCACTCTTTTTGGAAAACAGTATGTTCATATATAAACAGAAGGCTATTACATTTCTTCTGTGCAGGATTATTATTGGGAAGAAGTGACAATGGTTCATGGGAAGAACATATCAGAAATAAGGGTGAATTGGTCTATCAAAAATCATAAATCTGTAAGATTATTCACTAGTGTTAGCAATATCCTGTAAGGAAATCAGCCAAACTCCCCTTACCCTCCCTCTCCATTGTCAAGACTGAATTCTCTCTTCCATTAAAGTAATTATTTCCAGTTATGGATGGGTACTTTACTATTGCAAAGGTGATAAACAAGTGCACCACATGGAAAAGATTAAATTTTGAAAATCATTGAAAGACATGGTTGATCCTTTAATGGGAAAAGGAATGGTGATGGGATAAGGGTTGATGGGAAGGAAAGCAGCTGGCATGCAATGAGCACACACATATTCCTGTGGCCTGGCCAACACGGTATGATATGCATCTCGTTTGCACGAGATCTGAACCACAGCGCACAATGGAGGAAGGATAATATTCCTGGCAAAAGCAAGTGTTGCACACACCTTCGGCCTCCCTGAAGCTTATTGAAGGGCATTTGTTGCCCTCTAGTGTTTCTCCCTGCACAGCTACTGCCGCTCGCAAGTGCAGCGTGCTTGGTCAGAGGTAAAGGGGGGAATGTATTGGCCTATATGTCCATAGCTGGAGCATTTGATGGCATCAGGTGTATAAGGGACAGAGACAGTAACTTATTTGCTTCTTAGTCTTCTTCATACATTGTCATGGATGTCATTGTGCAAAGAGAAACAGCATAAAGAGAAATGCAAGCTGTGCCATGCTTGCTGTAAGAAATAGCCCAAATGCTGGCTTACATAAATTTATTGCAGCGTGAGTGCAAATTCTTAAATATAATCAATCCTTTTTACAGCAACAGCTGAGTATGTATTGAAATGCAGAGCAAAACGATGTGGGAAAGCTTACTAAATGTATGCCTGATTTAATTTGGCTTCTAGCTGGCACCAGAAGCCAAGGTAAACCAGACAATGGGTTCATTTTCCTGAAACTTCTATGTGACTGGAAAGTGGAGGTGGGGGGAAGGAGGGTGTTACAAAGCCTTTCATTCTGCAGGGCTGGTTCAGTTCAAGACACTTGAGCTGAAGTTTCTCAGTATGCTGAAATTGAGTGATTTCTTCTGCATTTTCCTTAGCTTCCACATTCTCCCATCAAAGAGAGGATACCATACGCAAACAGATTTGAAAAACTTCTTACAGGGCTGAAATACCGATACAAAAACTATGAAATGCCCCCTATGCACAGAAATTGAAATAGATCTGAGCTACTGAAGCAGATGATGAGGTTAGGCCCAGGTCACAGTTGAGAACTGAGAATATTTTTAGGGTGTTAAATCCTATTGTAGTGTAAATCATACACTTTTCTTCCACCCACAGTCAAGTATCCCTTTAACAAATCTTGCTCATTCAAAAAATCCACATGTGCGTGCGTATGCAATACATGTATTTTTCACTTGACTTTTCACTTAAGATGCTGTGCTGCACTTGGGAGATGTCTTATTCAGGCAAATCCTGTTTCTTCTCTACCCCAGTCATGCAATAGTAACCACTTACAGGGGGACCTGAGCTATGTACCGCTGGCCAAGCAGTATTTATTTATTGATACATGTTTTGACTCTAAACACTGTGTTACCTTGTTGCAGATCAAATTTTTTGTGTGAGTAGAAAAAACTTCTTTTTTCCTCTGTGGTTGAGGTCAGTGGGTGGGGATCACTAAGATATGTCCAAAGTCCCAGTTTAATACAAGCTGGAGGTTTAAGAGACAAGTGCATTATTAAACTCAGTCACTTTCTGGATTTTGATCACATTTCAGATAGGAAAAGAAAATCAATTGGTCCCTTGAATTATCACTTCTCTTGTGTGCTTTTAAATTATGGTATTGATATATACCATCCTCCAGAGCTATTATTTCTGTTGAAGAGGAGAGTTAAAAAAACTCAAAATCCTACTTGTGAGCCAGAGTTACTATTTATAGTGTTTAATATAAGTATTTTGATTTCCCCAAATGGATGTTGTCTTCAAAGGCATTCAGATGACAAAGATTCTTGTGCCCTAGAGAAAATGTGTTCATCAAAGAGATGTGATGGGAATCTGTGACAGTCAGTCTAGACAGTCCCTGAGCTATTGTTGTTGTCAGTGACTGGGCTGATGAGGAAGCAGCAGCACTCGTAGCAGGCACATTCAGTGGTGACCTCTAGGACATTTAGCAGTAGCTCTTGACAGGAGGTATGTCTTGGGCAGCTGGGTAGATTTTTACTAAGTGTGCAATGACCTTTTTGAAATAGTGAAGAAAATGGTAAGTGTGAGCATGGACTGCGACTGCATTACATGACCATGAAGGTTATTCTGGTTCCAAGAGACTACTCCGCAGACTTTTACCAGTGCTGCTATAGCTTATAAGTTTGGTTTCTATCGAATTGATAACAGATCCAAAGTAAGGATGCAGGGGTCCTATGTGCTATCAGATCTGGAGTTCAGGATGCAAGTGGGTTTATAAGTTTAGGGCCAACAGGCACATAACCCTTTTTGTAAACTAGAAACTAGAGATTAGGTAAACTGTGAGACTTGCTGATCCCGAAGTGAGCAGAACATTTCAGAAACTGAAATGGACCTTTCCTCAAATATAAGGGCAATTCCTTCCTGAATACCTCACGCTATCTTGGAAGACCTTTTCTTTTTAGCTCTTTTAACAATTTATCTGCATGGATCAGATGAGTAACTGAATCTGGACTGCATCCAGGGCTACGTGTAGGCTAAGGACATCAGATTAATTTGCTTCTGTAGTGGTCAATCGAGATGCAAATATAGAAAAGTTTGGATGAAAAGCTGAGGAAGATATTAGTGCCAGAAACATACAAATACTATTTATTTTAGTGTACTTTTTGGTTAGAAAAACCCTTGAAATTAATGAATTTGTGTCCTTAAGGCAGACTTTTGTCACTCCTTGAGAAAGGTGTAAATACTGCATCCTTAACTCTAACTGTAAAATAGTAATAAAATTACTTCAGTTATTCATTGACTACAGGACATTAATGTTGAGACGTTCAGAGTATGTACAAAACAGGCAATGAAGGAATGGAATAGCAAGATCTAAGTCCTGAGATGATAAAGACTTTTTTTTCTTAGGTGGGGGGCTTTTTTTTTGATGACCTCGAGATAAATAGGATACTTGCAGATGAAGGAAATCTGTCTTGTGTCTTTTTTTCTTTTTAATATATATATATTAAATATAAGGCATCTTTGCCTGGGACCTGGTATTTTACACAGTATTGCAATTTGTTATCCACACCAAGGCACAGATGCCCAGATCACAACATATTTTCTCTCTCATAAGAGCTTAAGAACTCTGGCTTTCCCAAATATAAACGGACAATTTGAGGAAACACAAACCTTTGTGTGTGGGGAGGTGTAATTCATTTAGGTAGAATATTTTAATTATGTGAATTACAACAGGACAGCCTGCTCTCTTTCTTTCTAGAATACTGAGTCATTTCCACTTGGACTCTGCAAACATGGACCCTTGCACTGAGTATTTAAGTCTTTGGAATAAACAATTAATGTTGTGCTCCAGCTTCTGCAAGCCTTAAGCAGAAAAAAGTAATCACTCTTTTTCTTCTTTATTGCCCTGTGTTTGTTAGTGCCTCCTTTGGAAGAAACCGGAGCTAGTTGAACACCCCAGTGGGAGACACAGTGCCAAGGGCCACTGATAGCTGAAACTATCTCATCCTGTTCCCAGGGACCGACTTCTGAGCCTTCTCTGAGGCTTTCAGTTGCCATCTAGTCTCATTTTTGTACAAAATATGGAGTGATGAGTCATAGTAATTTCTTGCCCTTTATGAAGAAAACCTGATACCTTGTGCATAGTTGTGGTATTTCTATACACAGTTCACCAACCTAGTTTTATTTTTCTTTTGAGTATTTTATTTTTTTCATACAGTAATTGTTCTGCTGAAGTCAGTAGCTAAATGAGATGTTTATTCAGCATCTGTGCTTTCTAAATATTTATTAAGATCTTTAAAATAACTTTTTCCCTCAGTCTGTTCACTAGGCAGTGTAACTTCTTCCATTTCTTTGATCCTGAAGCCCCCTTTATTTTTAATTGTTCTCCCCTTGGCAGCTGAAAGAAAATGGGGCAAGATATACCAAGATATACCACCCCTCCAGTTAACAAAGATAGAAGTCGTACATGAAAGAATCCATCAGAACAAACTGCTTCCTATGCAATAAGCCCTCTGTCTCTGGAATAAGCAAGTTTATCTTCATTGTGCATTCCGATAAGATATTATTACAGTAGGGACTTTAATTACATTTCTCATTATTACATTAGTGTGCAGTAACATAGGGTTTCACTGAATCTAAATGTGTTAGATTGTAGAATATGGTGCCTTTAAGTCTTGCAATGGAGGAAAGTAAAATTTTGGAGGCCACCAAACAACAACAAAAAAGGTCCATTTTAGAGTTGGGCAGATGTCTCTGTGGAAGGAATGAGGAAATTTTTCTGGAATATGGTCTGGAGGGTAGAAGAAGATGAAGAGGCATTGTGAAAAAGCAACAGTATATGCATTGCTGTATATCTCTGTAATGCAAATTACAGAGTCTGGTAAGACTCTAGAAAATAAGTAGCTGCTTTATGACTTAAGGAATAAATACTTTTCTCTCCAAAGTTCATATAGTGATATACCGAGAGCTGTGTTTTAGTGGCATATCTTTAAACGTTGATCTATATTCCTCCATAAGAGTAGCCTGTTCTCCCCCTATTTCTGTTTTGGTTTGGTTTGGGGTTTTTTATGATAAGATGAGAAGACTATAAGACTAATACTGTATCTCAAAGTATTTCATCCTAAGCACTGAGTAGCTTAAAAATGTTTGAAGGTATAAAAATATTCTTTAAGAATTTTACATTTTGGATCCTAATAGTCAATGAACAGATATTCAATAAAACAGATCTTCATGTGTCTCAGTTTCTTTGATAACTTGATTAAATGTGAGGCCTGGTATTTGATGCCAGGTGATTCCTGGGGGAGTGAATTTACCTCATCCTTAGTCTTGTAATCCTTACTTAATAACTGCTTGATCTATAACTTAATGAAAACGGTGTTAGTTCCTATGAACTACAGTCAACTTTAAATCAGGGTATAAATTACCAAATGCATCTCCCTTCAAAAGGTACAGACCTCCAGACAATTGCCACTGGTCATATGGAGCAGTAATAACTTCATTATCTCCATGATTGATAATGACGATTATAGGAGCTGATTAGTGTGGATATAAACTTTAGACCAGCACTGAAGGTGAAACTCCTTTCAAGTCCTCTTCTTCCTCTGTGAAGTTGTGAAGTGTTCTGGAGGCACTCGGCTGCATGCTTTGTATTAGAGACCAGTCAGCTTTTATTTTAAAAGCAGGAATTCTACTTTTTGCACATTTCTAACCGTTTCACTTTTAGAAACACCAGCGGGCTTTCCTACAGTTTCTCTAGGAATGGTGGGGATGTGAGAAATATCAGACCGACTGGCTACAAAGTGGGATAACCAGAGCCATGAGAATACCTTTTGGCTTCCCAGAGCAGGTTGATGTACCTCCCCATCACCCCACTGCCTCCTGCCTTCGCCCACAAATGCATTCTCAGAGCTCCTCCATGGCATATGTGCTCCTTAACCTTCAGTTCTGCGGAGGACAGCAGCTGGGAGAGGGGCTCTTCCTCAGAGCTGCTGGTCTGAGGCAGAACAATGTAGCCACAGAAAGGGATAAGGCAGGGACTGGGTGAATGGGTCTTCCTCCTGCCTGCAGGGAGCAGGGTGTGGGGCAGAGAAGAGGATGTGTCCCTGTGGGATTGCATCTTACAAACCTCAGTGTGGCCCAGCCAGGGAACACAGTGTGGTTCACTCTTTATAAACATCACAGTCACTGGTTTCCTTAAAGAATTAATATCAAGGAAGGAAGTGCTGTCAAAGAGAGATCATAGCGATAAATTGATCTGGTTTAATGTTTTTGCACAGACATTGGTTGTTGTAATTTTGTGGGGTACCTTCAAATATTGTGGGAGATTTTTGAAGGCAAAAATCAGTGATAACATCCAGCCCTCTGGTTTAGGTTTACTCTCAGCAGCTGGATGCAAGTAGCCCAGGGGCCAAAGACAGTGTAGCCACGTTAATCTGGTGCTGCACCTGAAGAGAGAGGCTCTTTTGCTTGGTCACAATAGGGGGTGTAGGGCTCGTCTCAAGGGGGGTTCCAGTCCCTTCTTCCTCCCCAAGGCCAGCACAGTTATTCTTGAAGCAAGTTGTGCAATATGCACTTGCAGACTTCCAACAGCAGCCATCCTAACATGTATCTGTCCTATTTATACGCTCTCCCTGTTTCTTCAGGTGGACATGAAAGACAGATTGTCCCTATCCTGCCTGCAACAGCCTTTTGCACATGGGTGAACTGCTAGCATGTCCAAGCCCCTCAGCTCTGCCCATCTTATGTCACACCAATGAAGCTTTGTTAAAACATCTGTCTATGTGGTCAGTGGCTGTCACAAGAGGTTTGTAGCCTGTTGGGGCCCAGGTCCAGGGTGTTACATAGGACTGCTAAAATTCATTAGACCTTCAGATTGTTATGCTATAGTGATTGCCTACAGGGCACTAATGATGCCATGAAGTGACACCTAGAACAAATTAAGAGGAACTGTGAAGCTCTGCAGGCAAAGGTGAAGGAGGTGAGAGCTCAAGTTGTCTTGTCCTCAGTTCCACAGGTGAAGGGGAAGACTTGTGTAGGAATGGATGCGTTGCAAATTAACCAGTGGTGGTGTGGCTGCAGTTGCACAAGGTGCTTTGGCTTTTGTGACTATATGTCCCTTTTGAAGGAATGACAGATGGGATTCGTCTGACAAAATGAGAAAACTGCCTTTGCCTATGGACTTGACAACAAGGTTTAAAGGACTTTCAAACAGATATGGGGTGACAACAGCTCTCCAACAGAAAAGGAACAGAAGTTAGGGGTGTCAAATGCATGGAGCTAGGCGATGGAAGAGAGCCCTCAGGAAAGATAAAATGGTCACAAGAGACCAACCCCAAGCAGTTGCACAAGTGCAAGCAACACGGGGAAATGAATAAGATGCAGGACTCGGTATGTTGGTGGAGGGCTGTGATGATTTTAGAGTGACTAAGACACTGTGGAACAGATTGTGTGACTGCATACAGGCTATTTGGTAGGGGTGGTTGGGAAAAGGAGTGGCAGTTGCTTTCAATGGAGTGCTCCAAAATAC
The DNA here is from genome assembly GCA_013397135.1 of Pachyramphus minor. Classification (NCBI taxonomy): domain Eukaryota; kingdom Metazoa; phylum Chordata; class Aves; order Passeriformes; family Tyrannidae; genus Pachyramphus; species Pachyramphus minor. The sequence goes on along the minus strand of VYXB01006407.1, from coordinate 345,289 downwards.
GTGAGATTCTAATGTGAAAGATGTGGCAGTTTGGGACACAGACTTGTATCTAGCTGCCATTGGGGACTGAGCCTTCAGAACGAAAACCAGACAAGTTTTTATCCTTTGCTAATAACGACATGCTTTAACTGCCAAATGCAATAATGGCAATAAGACTTGTAGACCATAGCAATAACATAGTTGCTTATAAAAACACAGAACCTCATGTGCCTCAGGTGCCACATTCAGGTTCTTAACTGTGTTGTACTTTCCATTTACATCCTGCCCATGTCTGGCTGTCTGATATGTTGTGAAGAGAATCCAGCCATAGGGTTGGCATTGAAGTGTTGTCAACAGCAACACTTCTTGTGGGTTATCTAAAATAGAGACATTCTGATTTCACACCTGTTTGGTTATGTCTTTTTGTGAAGCAGAAAAGTGTTAATTCAGCAGAGTCCTCTTGCCAAGGCAATGTAGAAATTGAAATGGGATCAGAAGTCTCTACTTCCTCTGTTTTCATTCCTACAGAGTTAGTATAGGTGAATCTGCTTTGTGAGTTGGTGCTGGTTAAGTACAGTTGGCTCTTAATGAATAGAGGTCATAGTGCCAAAAAGCCATCTTGCTTCACATTAGGTTCTTTTCCCCACTTTCTGGAAAAAAGAGAAATTTCCAAGCAAAGAGAATATTTTCAGAATGTTTGTAGTTTATGCTATACCTTCCTTTCTGGAATATTATAACAAATGTGTCTAGCAGGTGCAGACATTAAATCAAAAGGTAAAAATGCAAAGAAACTCTCCAGTAACTAGTAAATATGTACTTCAGTTTACTTAACACCTGCTCAAATCTCTGGCAGCTGAAATCAGAATGCCTATTAGAACAAGATGTAATTTTCATGTCTGTCTCAGCTGAGGTTTGTTGTAGAAATGGAACCGACCATTCAGTCTTATTTCAGTCCACTTGCTTTTAAAGAACAGCAGCTTACTACTGTAGGTAGGAAAAGTAAAGCACTGGGATATATTCTTCTGGGAAAAAAACAGTCATAGAGGATTCTGATACAGGATGCTGAAGACTTTTCCAAGAAATTTTTTTTAAAACCCCTGGTTTGTTATAGTTCTGCCATCAAAGTTGAGGTGAAAATATCTCTGAATAATTTCGAATATTTGCATGATCTGCTGGAGTGGTAAAAATTTGTAAGTTTTATTAACAATAAAACATGCTTTTACTATGCGATATAGTTGCAGCCTTTTCTACTTTTATAGATTGCTGTGTATGTTGGTCTTGCCTTTGGAGTACTTTGTATTCAAAGAAAACGAATCTTCAGTAACACAAAAGCTTTAGTATTATACAAGATAAATTGGCTTCTACAGCCTCCATGGCTAAGATCTCTTTGCTTCCCGGCTTGCTGATGTGTACTTCCAACCTGTTTATGCCTATTTAACTTTGGAATTGCACTCAAATTTCATATCTTATTACCAAAATACATGGTAAAAATAAAAAACCATTCTGAATCACTTTCTAACTGAAAGGAATTGGCAGGAATTTTATAAGTGAATGAGAGGTTGAAAATCTAGTTGATTGGTAAGAATTTGCTCTACTAATTAGATCTGTTTTTTTCAAACTATGAAAACCAGTAATTTTCTTTTGTATCTCTAATATTGCTTCTTGAGGAGTAAGAACTGCAGCCTCCTGAAATCTGAATGGTGGAAGGATGGTTTACTTTGCACATATGCACTAGGATCAAAACTGTCATGTTAATAGTTGTGTTACTCTGTTGTTATCATATCATATTATCAGCATAGGGGCTACTTTATTCCACAAAATGGATAATAGAGAGTATTTAGGCAATCTTACAGGTGATTTTAGAAAGCAAACAGACTACTTTTTGTCTTTTTTCTCTTTTTTTTCTTAAATTTGTGGGTTTCACAGAAAATTTTTTTCAACAGTGGAAGACTTGCAAGGAAAATTTCTCAATAGCTTTCTTTTTTTCCTGAAGCATTTAGGTATGAAAGCAAAACTCAAGAAATTTTGTTTCTTTGTGAGTAACAAACATTATAAGTCTACCCCTTAAAAGGCATAAATACAATTTCAAGTATATCCTAAGACAGTTCTCCCACAAAAGATGTGAGAAAGACTGCTAAGAAATTATGTCAAAGTTTTTCTGGTCTAACAGTGAAGAGGTAAAAGCACTGTAAAACTGAAGGCTGTTTTCTTACAGCAATGATGAAGTAATTTAATATTGCAGATGACAGTTGTTGCCATATGACTCCCATTTATTATTTGCCTTAAACAGAAGTTTAGCGAACTATAAGCAAATCTTCACCATTGATTGCATGCATACTTGGCAGCTCTGTAATTTACATTATATATTACATATTTTTATAACTTCCATAATCACCATAACTGGAGTTTACCTTTTATTTCAGAGGGCATGAATATTGGTGATAAATATGTATAGTTAATTTTATATGTATAATTTTAATTGTAAACATATTATTATATGTGAGTGCAGTTGATAATCCATCTACTCTTTTATATGGGTCTGAATCATAGGTCATTTACTGCCACCACCTGCGACTCTTAGAACGCTTCCATCAACACTGCCTCTGTACAATCCTAAACATCCACTGGACGGACTATGTGACCAATATATCTGTTCTTGAACAGGCTGCAGTCACGGGTATTGAGGCCATGCTGCTGAGAACACAGGTGCATCGGGCAGGGCACATCTCCAGGATGAAGGAC